>JANVCC010000067.1:856862-891956 GCA_025345505.1 Todiramphus chloris collaris | reverse complement strand
TAGAGAGGTCATAGATGCCCCATTTCTGGAAACATTCAATGCCAGGTTGGATGGAGCTCTGAGCAACCTGATTAGTTAATGATCTTTAAGGGTCATTTCCAACCCAAATTCTTCTGTTTCTTTGATTCTATGATATTTGAGATAAACTTCATTATGTAATGACTGTGATTGGCTGACCTAGCAGAATCCTGAGTAGCTGAGTATTTTGTCATGGACCTGTATGTCCTTACTGTTACAGGAAATTCATACAATGTGCTTTAGCTATGTAGAACTTACATTCTTTGTGGAATTTATAACCCCTTCATCTTATAAACAAGCTCTCAGCAAAAATAAAACCTGTAATTTTCTACTTAAGCACAGGATACAAAGCTAACTTAATAGGTTTTAGATGTAACAGCAGTAGGCACTCTCCTCTTGGATCAGATTAGAAGGGCGCACTGCATGCAGTTAAGTCTTGGTGACCTAATCCCTTTTCAAAGTATTTAATTATAAAATTCTATTCATGCTAGATGTAAACCTATATTCACACATCAATTGTAAAAGTAAATCTATCATCATCAAAACTTACCTTCTCTGTGAAGGTAATCTGGGACTGCAGATGCTATGAAGATTACAGAATGTTTCCAAAAGTCAGAAATATGGGGTTTTTGAAATTTATCTGATCTCATTTAAATTCCAGTTCTTGGCTTATCCACCACCACCTATGGTGAGCATTTTAATGTTTAATTATCTTCTCTGCTAGGAAATCATATCTGATTTAAAGGTTAATTTTATCTAACCTCAAATTCAAGACTTTGGATCATGTCATCCCTTTATCTGTAAGATTAAAAAAAAAAAAAAAAAAAGACTAATTGCTTATACATAGTACATAGTGACCAAGTTATACTTTTCCCGTACTTCTCTTTGACAAAATGAAGACATGGAAAGCTTTAAGCCTCACAGCTAAGGCCTTCTGGCATTTAAATACTCTTCACATTTCTTCTGTTAACTGTCTTCTTTCCAGATCTCTTCCCTTTGGTTTTGTTTTTAGTGTTTTCATTTTGGTTTGGTTTTTTTTTGTCTGTCTGTGTTTCAGTTTTGTTTTGTTTGGTTGTTTTTTTGTTTATTTGTGGGTTTAGTTATTTTCAGAGAGGATTACATTAGCCTTTTTACCAGCTGAAGCACTGCACATAGAATATGTGTGAAAATGGTCATTTGTGATCATGCTCAAATCCTTCTGAGTCATTGCTAATGAGATCTGTAATTATGTATCCTAAAAATGTTGCTTATGCTCTTCCCATCAAATGTTCTTGTCTGAAATGTGTTCATTTATTAGAATAATTTGAATTACTCTGTAAAGTTTATACCTACTTTTTATTTACTAGATTATAAATGTGTGTCACATGAGAACTTTATTGCAAAAGCATTTTATAAACTGGGTAGCAGTGAAAGTGTTGGTAAAGATTAAAAAAAAAACAACTGTTACAACCAACAACATATTGAAGATCTGTCTTTTTATCTATTTTTTAAATATATTTTTAATGTATTTTTAATCTAAAGGTACTGATTAACACAATTGAATAGATATATATTAAAAAATACTATATATTTCTAATAAGATATATTCTATGTATTCTATGTTACCACACTTTATTATACATATTTACAAGCTGCCTAGAAATAAATAAATAACTAGTGTACTTGAAAAAGATTAATTTTTATCATGTTTCTGCAGAGCATTAATTATAATTTTTTTTATTTCTAATTCTTTGTTAAAAAGAATTAATTAAATGTTCAGTTACCCAGATGTCAGGCTAATCATTCTGGAGATCCTTTGGACAACATTTTTTTCTGTCATCTGTGCTTTGTTTCTTCTCTTCCAAACAGTAATATATAGAATATTTTGTCATTCTGTGAAGGACTTGTATGTTTATATCCTTAATTCTCTCTTGTTTTCTCTTTCACCTTACAAAGAACACTTCATATATTTTGCTTCATGAAGGTGAAGGTGTAACTACTGGTGGTGAAAGCTTACATTATAATGAGGTAATAGTTTTGAAAAAGATATCAATGAATAAAAGAATCATAAAATAATAGAATCATAGAAATGATCACTGAAAGAGACCTCAGGAGAATTCCGAGTACAACTTTCTGGTTGAAGCAGGACTGTCACCGATGATCACCACTGAAGATCAGTTCAGCCAAGGCCAAGTTTAGCCAAGATTAGACTTTTTAATGAAGTCTTTATAGCCAGGACTTTCTAGATAAGGCTTGAAAACTTTGGATTATGTATATCTCCACAAACTCTCTGGGTAACATGCTTCAGTGCTTCTGCATTCTCCTTCTAGTGAAGAGATTTTGTTTTCCAATGTCCAATTTGAACATCACAAACCACAACTTCTGTCCATTTCCCCTTTCTGTTTTGCTTGTCAAGACTAAGAACAGTTTGGCTTAATCATCTTCACTTCTTCAAGAAGATTTAGGTGATTTTGCATTGATCCTTCTACTTGTTTCACTGAAATAAGAAATTCTCTGCTTTTAGATAACATGCTTCAGGTTCTTGACTACCTCAGTAACTAAGCTTTAGACACTGAACATCCTACTTACACCAGCCTGGGCAGGAGGAAGGACAGCAAAACTGGCTTCACTTCTTCAGAGTTAGTAAGAAGGAAATTAGAAGAACACTACCATTCTCCTGCTGAGCTTCATTAGGTATCTCTGGATTGACACTCCAGCATTTCTCACTTTAACTGTTCCCTCTAATTCAGTGTCAACTTATTGTCAGTCTCTGGGACTGACTAATGGTGTACCTCAACTCACTGAGGGCTGCCAATCAGTCAAATCATAGACCATTCCCCTCAGAGTAGAATGATACATTCAACTTTAAACCCCATTAACAGACTGTTCATCCACTTCAGTTTCTGAGATTATAGAAAAACTTACTTAAGACAAGGAATATTACTATGTTTACCACAATTCCCTCATTAAAGTAACCAATCTCTTCCTCATGGAAAGCAACTAAATTGGTAAAGTAGGATTTACCATTCCTGAATCTATGTTGAGCTGTCCTAATTACTACTCATTTATGTTTGGATTCTTTTAAAGCTGGATATACTTCTTCTGACCCTTGGTAATTAAAAATCTTATTCTATAGAAACATAGTCAAGATCTTTCAAAATATTTCCAATCAGAATATAAGGAAAAGAATAAAATGACCTCATCTACCCAAACATAAACAACAGAGTAGTTATGATCTCTCTTAACTTCATACATAACTTCAGATATCACCACAAGTGATAAAAAAATTATTGAGTTTCTATTTGAGAGGAAATAGACGTATCAGAGGAAACTGGATGGAGGTAGCTGTCAGATCCATAACAAGGTGTGAGGAAGGATCTCCAGACTTCCATTTTGAAAGGCTTGACTTGATTGTTCATTCAGTCATTTGTACAGGATTTCTCAAAAATCTCATATACTGCGTGGAAAATTGATTAGGCAGCCTTTTACATGACTTAGTGTTTTCCAGGTGCCTTATGATTTTTTTAAAAATAAAGTTTATTTTCTCACATTCCACTGGGCTATATTTGAATATGAAAAGAAAATGAACATTACATGTACAGCGAGTCCAAAAAGGATTTTAGAAGTCCTACTGCCTCCAATGTTAAAGCCTTTGGTAAAGGCACTGAATAGGCTGGAATATAGGGGGTGAAAATTCAAGTTGTGTTCTAGGCAGCTGCTCAGGAACAAGGACATACTTTTTGGTTTTCCATATCTAAGCCACTTAATAAGGCTCTTTTTTAAAAATCTGAGTATGGGAATTCTGGTAAAAATCAGGGGAACACTTCCACTGTGACCACCATAACTCCAGGCTTGGTTTAATTCTGCTAAAGCAGAAATTTGAACTCATAATGGTATGCTCTATGCTTTTAGAAGGCTTATAGAGGCAGAGGAATATGCTGTGACCCTCATTTCTTGGATATCTTTATTTACAGGTAACCTAAACTGTGGTGAAACTTTTTGCTAACCAATGTTTGATACTTCAGAAAATTAATAATTAAATAAATTCATGACTAAAAAAGCCTTTAATCTGAAAAAAACATCACGTATCTTTTTTTTTTCCCAAGTATTAAGTGTTACAACAAAGGATATTATTAATTTAATTTAGGAAAAAAATATAATGAAATCACAAAAGATAAAACTCTTGTGGTTGGAGTATATTAAATATATGAAAGTACATTATAGGTAATTATCCAAACTTTATTTTGTATTAAGAAAAAAAATCAGAGCTACCCATGGATAAACAAGGAAATTTCTATGTAAAAAGATGTCAAAGTTTAAAATTTTAAATACCAATATAGTCTTCTCTTCAATGTAATAAAATTGTGTACCGATTAACAAAGTTTTGGTCTGAGAAAAACTAAGCCTTCTACATTTTAGGTAGAATGTATACATCGCTTCAAGGTTGGTTTTTTATATTTTTTGTTTATTTGCTTGTTCACCTTTGGGAAAAACAAGAGAACACATATGTGTAATACTAGGTCTATCATAAACACTATGAGATAAACCATGCAAGTGGGTTTCAGATGATTTTGAGCAGGACATATAAGTTATAATAGTCACCTACAATCAAAAATGTATATAAAGAGCATCTCTGTTTTAATTATATGTAAGTTCAGGTGTCAGTAGTGAATATATTTATATATTGAGTAGTCACCAATAATTTCCTTTAAAAACAAAGAATAAAAATAAACATATCTGGTGCAAGTCATCTGATCTCTTTTAGGTTTCTACATTAAGCCAAGATCAATCAGGCCCTAGAAGTGCCTATTCCTTTCCTTCGACTGTAAAATGAACCTTCCACAGAGGATGTTCAGACAGGCTTATGTGTACAACAATTTATTTGTGGGGCCATCAGCTGATGGCATCCATCAATGTTAGCAGTAAAGGTTACCTTCAAGGAGAAAGACAAAAATAAAGGAGAAAGGGTGAAGAAAAAAAGGAAAGGAAAACATCTTCCCAGTGACTGGTAATGAAGAGAAAAAATTACTATCTCTCTAGATTAATATTGTTTTCCTGTCATTTTCTCTGGTGCAACAAATGCCCTTTCCAAACTAACTGCATGATTTCCACAGGATCACCGCAGTCTTGTTGCTCTGACTTATTATAGTAATAATGCTAGACTGCAGCATGCTTTGATCAGTTGCAAAGGTTACAGAGATAATTGATTTTTAAAGCTGTGTATGTGTGCCTTATTGTTAAATGCTTATGGCTCTCTGGTTACTTTATTAATGCAGTATACTAAATTATCTTTTTTCCCTAGTATAAGATTATAAATTAAAAATTACGAAGCAAGGTGTGTAAAATAGGGAAGGAAAAAGAAAAGACAATTCAAACATCAATTGCAACCACCTCCTTCAAACTGCCAATACAGCCACAGCAATGTTTTCAGAAGCTGCCACTGCAAAACAAGAAGATTAAATATAATTTGGAGTATGAGGATAAAAGGTAGTTACAGTGGTATGTAGAGGCATGTAGGTGGAAGGTTATGAACTGAAAGGGAGGACTGCAATGTTATGAGCTAAAGAGCTGGAAATTGAATCCCTTTAGGTCAAAGCTATTTCCCCTAGGAGTCTAGGCAATTATCTTTGGTGTAGGTCTACTCTCTAGATTTCTGAAATTCGAAAAGTCCATGTTTGTCTCGGTTCCTCATTTTGAAAGTATAAATATCTGGGGTTTTTTATTTTCTTTCCAAATTTTTATTTATTCAGATAGCTAGATTTTCTCAGTCCTTCAATCTTTCTAACTTTAAGAGTAGTGCTTACAAAAAGGTAGTCCTTAGCACCTCCTTAAATAAATAATTAAATAATTTTAGACCTATTTTTACCATATGCTTTTTGTCTAAATTCATAGGAATTTCTTTATTGAAGGTATTTCTCAACATTGCGGAAAGAACAGATAGGAGCTAAAATCTTGGTCACTCTGAAGTCAAGGAAACCGGCATTTCAATTTAGATATGTAAGAATCACAGATAAAAGAGCTGTTCTCTTAAAAACTAAGAAAGAGTACAACCATTATTATTTACTGTATTGTGGTCTGAGTGAATTTGCTCAACAGCTTAACGAAGGAAGCGGTGGAAAATAAGAGCTCAAAGTAACAAGAAAAATGAAAAGTATCTTTCCTTTTAAATATCTTGCCTGAACCACCATACAATCTCGAGCATGTGAGAAATACTTTCAGTCCTAATTGCAATAGGATGTGGTCTACTGAGGAATCCCAAAAGAAGATAAAATTATTTTGAAGTTGTTTTTTTTTTTTTTTTAGAATGCATAAAAAGCATGTTCACCTTGAAGAGAATGAATCAGTGAATCATCATTCTGATACATTTATGGTATGCTTTCTGGATGTGTTGACTTTTATTTCACTGTTTAAGCATTTCACTTCAAGGGAACAGTTCTTAATAGCATCATTAAGAAGTATTGCACAAACAGTTTCCCATGCTACATTTGCAATCTTGAATATGTAATGATAGAATGATTGTTAAATACCTTGCCCAGCACTGCGCAACAGGAGGCATAAATGACATTGTAAAGCTAAATGACAATTAGTATCCTAAAAGGTTGACTTTTATAGAGTGAATAAAAAGATTTCTGTTAACAGAAGCAACTTGATTTAAAGAAGATTTTGTTTCACGTGGGATTTACACAGATTGTCATTCTACTTTCATGCCCTGATAGAACAATTTTGAGATGGATCTTCACTACATGTTGTTAACATGGTATTCTGTGATGTCTATTAGTATCTAAAACTTAACCTTCACTGTTGACAAAAAAAATAAAGAAATTTACTGTACAACTTTATATGGTGAAAGCCAGGAATCTTCTGCCACTGAGACAGAGATTCTATGATCTGCAGCAGGTTTAAGTTAAGCAATGAAGAGAAATACTGGCAGCTTCCAGGCTAAACTCCAGAGGGGACATGGGTCTGAGGCCATCCCCTTGGTGGAGGTTGGGGGGTTTGTCACAAAAGTAGCAAAGCCAGTCTTGTAAATGCAAAGGGAATGGGTATGTTAAGCAAGAACATTCCCTCAAAACTCATTCTTTAGACTGTAACTGCAAGTGGAAGTGTGGTGTAAGGTGATAACTTTTTTAAATTTAAAATTCTCATTCATACAAAAATGCAAGCAAATTTAAAACTGTCCTTCCAAAGGTCTTTATTAGCTCCTCCATTTTATTTTTTGTGTTGTTTCATTTTACATTCCTGATCTGTAGCTAAGGTAGGCTAAGTTTATGAAACATGGAAAGAACCTATTTACCAAGGCCTGTAGTGACAGGACAAGGAGCAATGGTTTTAGATTGAAAGAGGGTAGATGTAGACTGGACATAAGG
Organism: Todiramphus chloris collaris; assembly: GCA_025345505.1. Lineage (NCBI taxonomy): Eukaryota > Metazoa > Chordata > Aves > Coraciiformes > Alcedinidae > Todiramphus > Todiramphus chloris. The sequence goes on along the minus strand of JANVCC010000067.1, from coordinate 884,592 downwards.
AAGAAATTTTTTACAGTGAGGGTGTTGAGTCACTGGAGCAGGTTTCCCAGTTGTGGAGGTTGTGCATGCTCCATCATTTGAAGCATGTGAGGTCAAATTTTGATGGGTCATTGAGCTATATGATCTAATGAAAGATGTCTCTGCCTATGGCAGGGGAGTTGAGCTAGGTGACTTTGAAAGATCCCTGTCAATGAAAACCATTCTATAAGACTATGATTCCATGAAAACAAGTAATGGCCCAGTGTGCTTTTCTGTAACCCCAATCTGTACAACTACAGAAATTCTGTAGAGAGAATAAAATGCCTTACAGAGAAGCTTTAGTTTATATGGATCAAGGATGTATGAACTTATATGTCCTCAGAAAAGCCCTCAACTTATGGAAGTGGACAGGATTTTTATACTGTAAAAGAGTAGTAACTGCTTTAGCTTTCCAACAACTGCACTGGACACTTTCAGATGAGTAAAGATGACTGTTTCTGATGGAAGACAAGAAATAACATCACAAAAGATTTATAAAGCAAGAGTAAAAATTAAATAAAGAACAAAGACAAAAAAGACTCAGGGTAATATAAATGATGGGGTCAGAATAAAAAGACAATAGAACAAATAGGTAAACAAGTCTAGAAAATTACATTTTATTGGAAGTTCTTTCTTTTCATTGAAGAGATAATGATAAAAGGAGAGAGTAAGAGTATAAGGCAAACACAGCCTCTAAATGATTAAAGATAAAAAAAAAGTTTGATTTTCTGTCACTGTGTCAGAATATAAATACTAATCTGTAATAGGTTAAAGGGAATTTCCACATAGTCTATTGTTGCACAGCCAGTGCCTGTTAGTCTTTTGCAGTCATTTGGTCAATTCCACAGCTGGTGAGACACACACAGATTAGTTGCTTTTGTAAACTGTCCACAGGGTTTATTCATCAAATAGCAAACTTACTGTAGTAATGAAAACTCTACAGACTGAATTCAAAGCCTACCAAAATGAATGGGAGCAATTTAAAGAGGAGTGCTCACAGTACTTTTCAAAAGTATTTCCTGAAAAATGCAGTGGCTGACAGACTCTGAGCTTGACAAGATTATTATCTCTGAAGAAAATCTTGATAAGTCCTTTCCTAAATAGTATCATGAAATATATTTCAAACTTGGAGGTGGGGGGCAGGGGTTGGTTGTCTTCTTTAATTCTTCTAATACATTTTAAAATTTAAAAATAATATTAAAAAAAGACACTAAAACCATCAAATGATAATGTTAAAAGGATATTAATATTGCCTAGAAAAAATAAATCTTTTAAATTTATGCTTTTCATTTATTTTGGCTTATACTTCATTTTTCCTATGTTTTAATCAAAGGTGAAAATTAAAAGTAATATTACTAAATAAAGCTATATTTCACGTTATGTGTCTTGAATATTCCTAATAAACCAGAGCATTAGACATTTCAGCTTTATTTAAAAAAAAAAAAAAAAAAAGGCCTGTACGTTCTGCTTGGGTTGTGACAGAAAAATTAATCTCCACACAAATAAAACAGCACAGAGGAATGATGACAGATAGGGATGCCCAAACTGTACACTCCTCCTGCTCATTCTTCTGCACAGTGATAGTAGTCCAAGGGGCCATGAGGCAGAGAGGAAACTGGGATCCAGGTGCAGCTACTGGCCAGGCTGTTTGAGTCCTGCTGCTGGAAGCATCCTCACTGCACCTGTATGTACACATATGTATGTATTCCTACAGCCCTTCATTCTGAGCAGATAGAGCAAAGAACAAAATGAAGCCATCAGTGCTGTTTTTGTTTGAGCGCTATAGTGTCTGTTTGTGGCGTTCTGTATGGCTGGCTGTGTATATATGCATGTATGTGTATTGTGTTTATGTGTGGCTACTGGGGATACATATTCAGCTGTGCTACTGACTGGACCTAGGGACATGGAGCTGTGTTATCCTTACCTCCATTGGGCTACCAGATTTGGCAATGCCCTAGAACATCTCTGAAGAGCAACTGACAAAAGCTAATTCAGGGGATATTCAGGTTTTACGAAAGGCTGTATTAATGTAATAAAACTCCACATCTTTCAGAATTTCCTATTTGTACATATGTCTAATATGTTGGTAGATGATCTAATGACATTTAATAAAGTTCATCAGAAGCTGCCCAAAATATAGAGTCTGTAGATAAGATTATTTTTATTAGGCTTTTAATTTTCTGAGGACAGCCTAGTGAAAAACTTTGCAGTGATAAACTAAGAGGCCCACTTCAGTTACTGGAAGGCAGCTATAAGGTCTCCCCAGAGCCTTATCTTCTCCAGGGTGAACAACCCAAACTCCCTCAGCCTGTCCTCATGGGAGAGATGCTCCAGTCCTCTGATTTTTGTGGCCCTCCTCTGGACCCACTCCATTAGGTCCATGTACTTTTTGTGTTGAGGGATCCAGAGCTACACACAGTGCTCCAGGTAGGATCTCACCAGAGCAGAGGAGAGCATCAGAATCACCTTTCTCGATTGGCTGGCCATACCTCTTTTGATGCAGCCCAGGATGCAATTGGCTTTCTAGGCTGCAAGTGTGCATTGCTGGCTCATATCCAGTTTATCATCCACCAGAACCCTCAAGTCGTTTTCTGAAGGGCTTTGATCAATTCATCCCCCCACCTGTATTGATAATGAAGATAACATATCGGTTATGAATTTTGTTTTAAACAGTAATTTTAGAAACATCAGGGAAAAAAAAATAAAAAAGAAGAAAAAAGAATTGGACCTCTAATTTTTTGTGTAAGACAAGAAATGTAAAAAAATGAGACCCACCAAAAGTGCATCTTTTATTGGAAAAATAGGTTTTGTGTATATATTTGGAGGGACACTTTGAAAATTTACTGACTTATGAAAGCTCCCTACCTTGATGAAAGAAGCAACACTTTGTAGTTTTATTATTACTATTAATTAAAATGTAGAGTATCTACTCAAATATTTTATTCATAACCATTGCAACAACTAAAATTCAAGTCCTTATTTCTGTAGATCAGTTCCAAATATTACATATCTATGCTTTCTAATCAGTCAATGAAGAAATTATACATATTCCCCAAAATTTCCTGCTACCATTAGGAATGTTGTGTCTTCATTAGGTGTCCTCTGAAAAAATACTTATTTTGGAGATCTTTACTGAAGATAGTTGTCTAAGTGTGACTCACCAGATTTAAAAGCACAATGGGAAACAAGTCATGAAGTAAATTTTTGCTTCGCACATTCCTGTGATACTAAAGTTTTTAAAATATTTTGCGTTACTAAAACCAAAACCAGAAACTGAGAACTCCTCAGCATGGATTCAAGTTCCTTTGTCCATCTTCATATGTGATCATACTTTACAGCATCTTAGGGTGTTATATCTGCTGAAACAGACAAGAAACTTCTTCCCCTTATCTGGGAAGAAAAAAAAAAAAAAAAAAGAGAAAGTTGACAAGAGGAAAGTAGGAAAGTTACAGAAAGAGGTGAAAAAGGAAGACTGTAAAGAGGAAAAGAATATATTCTGCTGGAAAAAAGTCTTTTCTGTCACCAGTAATCTGCCTTTCTCCTTCTAGTGGGTCTGGTTGAGCTGCTTTTCCCCATCCAGCCCTCATGCTGCAGTACTGGGAGCTGGAGGGTGTTGATAACACACCCGTGTTATGACTGCCAGTGCTCACACAGCACCAGAAGATTGGGGGGGTCAAGATGGGGAAGAGGATACAGCCGACCTGATCTGACCAGTGGGATATTCCATACCATATGACATCAGCTCAGCTATAAAGGGAGAGGGCAGGGGAGGATGGGGGGGTATTCTGCTTTGTCCTCCAAGCGGCTGCTTCATGTTGCTGGAGCCCTGCTTCCTGGACTTGACCCGACATCGCCTGTGGACGGGAAGTGGAAAATAACATCTTATCTATCATAACCCACACCCCTTTGCTTTGCGTCTTATTCTTTCCCTGCGTGCAGTTCTGAAGGGGGTCGGAGGGAGTGATAGAAGGTCTTGGTGGGCACCTGGTGCCATGCCGGGGTCAACCTACCACACTCCTCCACAATTAAAACAAAACAAAAAGGAAAAGAAAACCTCGTAATTATTTTTCTTCTGTCACTGAATAAGGGTTACATTGGTTATGGCTGCAGAATCTGAAGAGGAAGAGCACACAGGGTGAAGAACATTGTATTTTTAATGTTTGAGGATTTGTCATGTGGAATGTCATCCCTTCCTTTTTTGTAAAATGAAGTAAAATTATTGCAAAGCCTATTGGGATTCATATGCTTATCTTTATTAGACAGTGTAAGAGCAATTATTATTTAAATAACAAGTTCTCTTATTTATGCATTAATATTCCTCAAAGTACTGTAGGGGAGACAAGAGAGCAAAATGTGCATGAATCCATACCTTGATCAATACTACTTGAGATAGTGATGTGTTGGTGGAGATGGCTGATAAAATGCATTGAACTTGGACTGGAATATAGTCATATTAAAGGTACAAAGGTCTTTAAACATTTGGAAGTAGGGAACTATTTAATCTATTTATTTTGACAGTCACTGCCGGTGATCTGCAGACTCTGCAAGAACCTTCATGTGGATGGTGATCACCAAGACTTCCCCCAGAATTACATTCTTCAAAACAGTGTACAGTTCCCATAACTGGTTTTTCTGATGGCTAGAAGGTTCTACAGTGCATGTCTTATTTTTAGTTATTTCCTAGTGAATATAGACTGGCTATATTTCAGAAAATTTACCAAATAACCACTAATTAGTCTTGATTCAAAAGGAGCTTGAGAGCTCCTATATTCCAATGATGCCATCAGGAAACTGCAGTTTTATGTGGATGACAATTTATTGAGTATACTAGCTTAATGCAATAATTGTATTAAAATGAAATCACATATCACAAACTGCTTTTTCTTTAGACACAAATATTTTAATATTTGTAAATATTAATTTTAACATTTTACTGTGCATATTAAATACCCAATTTTAAACACTTTTCTATATCCAAACTGTAGTATTTACAATTTAGTATTAATATTTGTAATTTTCTTTCCTTTGTAAAGGAAATTGGACTGGCTTGGTCAATGTGTAGGGATTTTTACTCAATATGACCTTAAGCTTTATATATATTTCTCTTTTTGTTGCAGAAAATTTTAGATGTTATTAGACAGGTTTTAACTTATGGACAATCACAAGCTTACATGGCAGCAGGAAACACTTTTTAAACTGTGAGTGTGACCAACCACTAGAACAACTTGCCCATAATGACTGTAGAGTCTCAATTCCTGGAGGTATTCAACAGCCTTGTGGATGTATTCCTGGACAACTGTTTTTAGGTGGCTCTAGTTGAGCAAGTGTGTTAGACCAGATGACCTCCAGAGGTCTTCCAAACTCAACCATTCTGTCATCTAAATAAGAGCAATACATCTGTGCTTGTTGCCCTTACAAACCATGCTGATTTATCTGGCACCTTACAGAAAGTGCATGTAGGACGGGATGACGTAGCAGTAGGAAGATGAATAACATAATGTAAGAACCATTACTGAAAATTACAGCAATAGTATTTAATATATCTTTAAAAGTAGCTCTTTTTCTATATATATATATTATTTATTTATTTATTTCTAATATGGATTCCAAGGTTAAAAACCTTCATGTCTCAAAAAGGGTGCAACTGCAGTTATGTTTTTCCTGAGTTTCTGTATTGGGACCCCTGAAATCATCATAGTACAAATACTCCAGAAAAGGATAATACCATGCTTCCTGACTCAAAACTCATTTGACAAGACAGACATTTAACCCTAAAGCCATCTCTTTTTCATTTCAGCTACAGAGCTATTATTAAAATAAAATAATTTAAAACAAAAAAAAATGTCTAGTAATAGTACTAATCTTGTTCTCAATGTTTTGTTCTAATTGATTTATTTACAAAATATGCATTATAGTTATTTTTAGGTATTAGTCAAAGTTTTAACAAAGACTACAATAAAGCTTTTCAGTAGCCAGAGAATTTTCCTGAAAGATACACAACTTCATGGAATCACAGAAATATAGAACAATTAGGACTGGAAATCAGTTAGGTTATGAAGTCTAACCATCAACAAACACTACCATGACCAATTCTGTGCTTATGTAGATAGTTATAGGATTCCATTTTAATAAATCATCAGAGCTTTAAGATAAAATGATTTGGAAACAAAATCAACATCTTCTGCATTAGGTAATTTAAAAGTGAGAGCTGAATTCACTGAAAAAAAATGCATTTATACATCTCAAGTGTCACTTAAAAGATAAGTTGCTAACAAAAGGTCGATTGTTTGTTTTACTACTGAATCCAGTATCAGCAAATCATACTATTAATGACAAGATTTTCTGCACCAATAAACAAAATCTCTAGAAGAATATTAACATCTACTTGCTGAAGAAATTAAAAAAAAAATTAATTTAAATAAAATAAAATAAAAATAATTAAAAAAAAAAAAGTCAACCAAGAGGAATCCATACATTAATACAAAGAAATATTGTATATGCTTACCCAGGAGCAATATCCACTGAACAATCATGTACTATGTATACCAAGTAAGGATTAAAAAAATATAATTCAACCTGACAGTAAAGACAAATGACTTTGAAAGTAAAAGAACTTTAAAAACTAAGCTTGAGCACAGTGGCTTAACTTAAATATATTTTCAAGTGAAGTTTTAGTGTAAAAGGGATGGTTTGATACCGTGAAAGAGAGCATAGTTGTTTTCTTTCAGGGAACAGACACATAATGCAAAGCAGCAAGACATCCCACACCACTATGTATCTGATGTAAAACAAAACATAATACTTAAGTGAACTTTAGCTCCTGGGTATCTCTCAAAACTTTTAGTAGAAAATTAATGATTATTCTAGAAAAAAAACATAAAGAGCTTTAAAAAAATCCAAAAGAGTGACATGGCTTTTATTACTTTTTTTTTTTTTTACTGAAAGTGTCCTGTGGAATTCATAAACTAACACTTTAACAACAGAAGAGTATTGAGGGGTTTGGGTTTTTTTTTTTTTTTGTTGGTTATTTGTTTGGGTTTTTTTAATTATAATTTTATTTTTTAATTCCAGAAAGATGTGATATAAATAATCATACAAATAACACAAAAAGCTTACTAACTCTATCATATGGTCCAATGGAAGACAATAGCACCCCACAGAAACATATTTTTATGTCTTTCGACCTGGTCAACTTCACTGGAAACTATTGCTTATGGAAATGCAGCAGAAGCTGAAAAGGATCAGAAGTGATTAAGAAAAAAATGAAGCTACAGCTTATTTTCCAGATTACTGTGTTCTGTGCAGCCACTAGAGGAAAATCTGCACAGGTAGTATTCAGATTGTAGACTTGTTACTCAAACTAGGGTTTTGGATTTACATCTTAGTCTCTATAGCTATTCTGTTACTCTGCAGATCCTGCATCAAAACATCGTAAAGATGTGCATCAGTCCTCCCCGGTGACAGTTTTATTTCCAGGGAAGGGAAACTTCATATAGACAAAGTGTAAGAAAATCATGGTGTAAGAATTGCCCAATGCTCAGACTCTTGTATATGTTTATCATACATCAGATGCACCAATGTCAAAATTTTAATAGGAAAAAACCTTTCCTTTTTCCTAGGAAAAAAGGTAGCTTTTATCTTTTAGGCAAAAGATATCCTTTTAACCTTGACTTCTCCCAGCCACTCCTTACAGTCTGTAGGGGCAAGTCCTCATGTCCCACACTTTCACTGATGTCTCATTTTTCTTCTTTGCCCACTTGCTGACTGGAAAGAGAAGGAGCTCAAGCCTTGGTCTCATAGTATTGACAGTATCACCACATACCACCTGCATTACATGTCACAGTAGCAGTTAAACATGCATTTTTCACTGACATTTGGTCTAATTAACTTCTGTTTATTGAAACATCTTTGGCTTCAGAGAGGGCATCATGCATTTTAACAATGTAATGGACCTCAGCATCAAATCTACTTAGGTCGATCCATTGAACTGCAAACTCAAGTAGCATATAATACACTGAATTTTAACTGTGGAAAATAATCCCATTCACAGTAAGGCAAATAAAAACATCTACTATGAGAACACTCTTTAACTTAAAAGACATGTAGTCGGAGATTTAATTGTAAATGTTACTTTACCTAATGCTTACTGAAACTACTCCTTAAACACTTTACGTATGGTCTTGAATAGAAAGAGGGCATTAGAGGTAAAAATTCAATATTTCATATTAAAATTAAATACATGCTCTTTCTTATTCTGTATTTAATACAGATAAAATCTTTGTCATCCTGGAAGGGTTTTATAAAAAAATAATCATAGAATCATAGAATGGTTTGGGTTGGAAGGGACCTTAAATATCATCTAGTTCCAACCCCCCTGCCATGGTCAGTGACACCTCTCACTAGACCAGGTTGCTCAAAGCCCTGTTCAAACTGTTCTTGAACACATCCGGTAATGGAGCATCCAAAATTTCTCTGGGCAACCTGTTCCTATGTCTCATTACCCTCACACTGAAGAACTTCTTCCTAATTTGTAATGTAAATCTACCCCCTTCCAGTTTGAAGCCATTACCCCTAGTCCAATCACTACATGCCCTTGTGAAAAGTCCCTCCCCAGAGTAATATGCTCCTTAAATTCAGAATTAAAAAAACCCCAAATTTTAGTTTACAAACACATGTATTGTATTTTTATTGGTTTTCTCCTTCAAAGCTGTTCATGAACTGATACATAAATAAAGCTCTAGAAACCTTTAACAATAGTGTAATTAGGTTAACACTCTAAATGTAGAAAATTGAAAATACAAGCAAATCCTGAATCTTCTTCTTCCTACATATAAAATTGTTTCTAATTTTAAGTGAGCTCTGCTTTTGCAATCAATGTTTGTAATTTTAAAATGAGGTTATTCAGAATAAAATGTGTATGTCCATGTGTATATAAAAATTATCAAATATAAGAAATATGAGAACTAAGAACTGCTAGAGATATTAAATTTTGTCCAGAATTTGAGGAATTGGTAGTTACATCACTTTCATTCATGCATGCCCATAAATTCTCTGTAGACCATAAAATATTTGATCTTCATCCAGATTTCAAACTTACAGCATAATGAATATGTCCTTGTGCTGAAATAAAATGAGTGTCATCAGTGTCCACACTACTGAGTAACATCAGTAATCAACCTTTTTACATCACCTAAATTTGATTTTTCTACTACATTGAAGAAAATTATCTCATTTTTTGAACAGGAGTCATAATACACTAGTCTTCTTCCAAATCTGACATCATAACTACATAGTTTGGTAGACAAATATTAAAATAGGGAATTTTGAGAACAAAGAGAGTCACAAGAAATATCAAACATTATCTGAAATATGAAATTAGTTTGTTCCAAAAGCCAATCTAATACTCTAATCCAGGAGCAACACATTCACTTGAAGAGTACCCTTTAAAACTCTTCCTTATGTGTCTTAGTGAAAACTGGATTAAGAAGGATCTCACAGTATTTACTTGACTCCTGCAAAAATTATATCAGTCAGTTATAATTTATAGATTAAAAGCACAGTGTATAAAAGGCAGCATAATTATGACAATTATTTTTATTGTAGTTAATATGTTCTTAGCACATTCAATACATAGTTTCCGAATACCAGCATGTTTTTAAAATGCTTTGTCTTTTTTCCAGTAACTAGGGAATAAGAAAATAGGTGGTAACATATTTAAAAGATGGCATTACTAACAAATAATATGGATAATACCCCTCATTACCATGGATATGTTACTAATATTTTATTATTATTTCCTTTTGTACAACAGTAACAGAAGACAATAATAATTAAATGTGAATATACAAAATTTGATTGGATGAAAGAATTTCTTAAGAATCTCTGTACAAGAAAAAGTATGAACAAACTGTGGTAAAAAAGGCCAAAGACATTCTTTTCAATCATTTTCAAAAAATCCAATAACAACCCCCATCAACCCACCCCCCTTTGAATATTATCAGATGTTTGCTTTCCCAGCAGAAACTACTTGAGAAGATAATAATGATGCACCAGATTAATAATGGCTATAGTAGTCATTGAGAAAGACTACTTATAAGAAATCCCTTCAAAATATTTTACTGTGCTTGGTCAATTACTGGTTTTTGGTCAATAACTGGTGTTTGGTCAATAACTGGTGTTTGGTCAATAACTAGTTGTGCCTTACCACGTGAAACTTCTTCTGTTATCACATTCAAACAGATTCAACTGGTAATGGATAAATGGTCACCTTTCATAGAGGGATGTTTTAATACAATATTTCTTCAAAATCAAAGTAATATATTTTAAAATAGCCTATCTACTGAAACTGTTGTGATGTTACCTGACTATCCATTTAGACAGAGTAAATTTATACCACTGCAATGAAATGCATTATAAACGTGAGAATCTGATTCTGTTTTCTCAAAAGGAGTATTCAAGAAACAGAAGTTTTGACATTTTTATTCTTGTGGTGAGAACACTTCTAGTTCTTGGGATAGTGTGTGTGTGTTTGTTTGTTTGTTTACTATTTTTTATTGAAGGTTATTTTCAAATTTTGAGTAAAGTATATATAAAGACAGCAAATAATGTGTCTATGTAGAATTTTGTTAATGCCAATGCTTGGTTAGGATTATTTCTGCATTGGACTTCTGAAGTTGAGATAAAATTTAATTTGCCAAACCATTGCTCTTTTACAAGTAAAAAGAAAAATAATTACACTAGGAACCCAGGAATCCAAGCATTTTTGATCTTTCCATTAGTTTTTTGCTATGGTGTCTGTATGTTGGAAACTGTAACAAAAAGATTCTCAGGGTGTGGGAGGTGCAGCTTCTGGAGAGAAAACTGACAAAAAACAGATGTGCCAGAGTGGTTTGGCTCCTCACAGCCTTTAAATCACACCTCAGGGTGATGAACTGGAGCCTCAGGGTCTAGACCCTTAGCCTGTTTTTGTCATGGGTGTACCCTCCCGTCCCCCCCCAAACAATTACAATTACCACAGTGCACCCTCAACTAGGGTATAAATGGAGCCCCATCAAAGAACTTGATGATTCTTTGCAAAACAGTGATCCTGGCAGTCGGTTGCTCACCTTGGATCTATAGTACACCATCCAAAGATACTTCCACAGTTTTAGTGAGTCTCCTGGATTAGTGAGCCTCACCCCCCATTTTTTCTGCTGAGTGATACCTTTGGGTACACTTGTGTAGAAGATTTCCCCTTTATGAATGAATGTGTGCCCATTTTGGTTCCTTTTTCCTTAGAGTTTAGGAATTAGTTGTGTAGTAGTTGTATTCCCAGCAGACATCCAAACTTGTAAAGTCATTTTTGTTATGAGTCCTAGCGTAGGTGCCTGTCATTTCTTTACTGTAATGTCAATGACTTTGTGATGTTATTTCTGATTTTATATCTGAGACTCTCATCAAACCAAAGTTAATTATTTATAATTAAGTATGTAGTTATAGAGACTTCACATCGTTCTCAGCTTGGTTAAATACAAATTGTGCAAAGATATTAGCCCTTCCCAAGTTTGGAAGATAGATAAAGGTCTTTTAAGGTGACTTATAGATAGCCAAGATTTTAACTTTTGTCTCAAGATTTTTAATTTAAACAAACAAACCCATAAAAATAATTACACATTTGCTAAACTCTGTGAATTTCCATCAAGGTATGTTTGCTCAAAAACAGAGACATGACTTGTAAGAATTACCAATAAGCAGAACAGAAAAACATTTTTATTGTGATGGAAGAGTAATATTGTTGCCATGTTTACATAACAATAACAACTCTTTTGAATGCTGTGTTAAATTGGTGGCATGAACTTTAAGTAAAACAGGAGTCCCACAGTAGCATATTCCATGTATCCATTCTTATTTCTCCTGAACTAGATTTTTCTCACTTTATCAAATGCTCTATTTCCTAATCTTGTTTCTCATTACATTCTTCCTTTATCTTATATTTCCTTTGAGACAATTTACTGTATGGAAAAAAAAAAAAAAAAAGTAAGTATATCTAGGGCTTAGTTTAGAAATTACAACCAGTTTATTATAAGAAATAAAATAGTGATTGATTCACCTATACACCTATATAGATCTACTAAAGTCATTCTGCCCAGGAAATAAGAAACTTCACATGTGTTTCACAGTTGGTAAAATTGTACATGTCACCGGGCTTACCTAAATTTGCTGTAACTTGCTGTGTTTTGTCATCAGAGCTAACAATTATTCTGCCTGAGTGTGTGGGATTGACAACTTGGAAAACAAACTGAGCAGTCACAAAAAGCCTTAGAAAGCTGAGAATATAACTTCTGCTGTAAGGCTGGAAATGGAGCTCGTGATCTTTTGTTCCCCACTCTTCGTAAATTAAATTGGGTCACTATAAATCTAAGGTAAATAATGCAATAAGAGTATAATATCTACTTTTTTTTCTTTGTAAATATCTTCATAAAAATGTAGGATATTTTATTTGTCCCACTTCTCTGAAATTACAGTCCATCAAAATTAATCAGCTAAACAAGAACTGGGTTTATTTATTAAATCTTTAGGGGAGAAAATACCTGTTAGTTTTCATTCTCATGGTACTGACATCTTAAATGAACAACAAGTACCTGGTTGCTTAAATACAGAGGGGAAGTGATAGATTAATTATGAATAATCTATTCTTTCTTCTCACAGCAATCCTTTTGGCAGCAGAACTTTTGGTAACCCAAAATTTTAGAAGTTTAGTTGATACTGCTTTGTGTGAAGTCTTAGTAAACATTGTATACAATAGAGGTTGACATAGTGTATAATTAGTATTACATTTTCTGCTCTCTCTCTCTCTCTCTCTCTCTCTCTCTCTCTCATGATGACTGTAGAAAGATCAAAATTGAGAAGTCTACAGAGGGAAGAAAGATCTGCTTTGATGTGAAAATAATCCAGGGAGGATACAGAAATGGGCACTGGAATGGAAAAAGGCTGCTATAAAAGATCAAAAGAAATAGGTCCCAAAGAGAACTGGCTGAACAGTAATTGTATGTTTCCTTCTGAAGTCTCTGATTAATGGAAGTAGAAGTATGAATTTACCTTAGAGCTCTTTCTTTGTGAGCTTTACATGCATACAAATACATTTATATATATACATGAACTTATCATTCCAGAGAATTTAAACATTATTTGTGCCATATTGTAGAACTATTGCACTTTACAAAATAAATAAATAATAATTAAAAAAAGCCAAAACAAAACACTGGGTAGGTATCATATGATGTAAGTATGATGTGTAGGAAATGTAGTAAAAACTTACACTGTTTAACTAGACTTTGAGTTCATAAGGATTCATAATCCTCCTTAATATAGAAGGACTACTAAAAGATAGAGGCTTGCTAATGCAAATATATGTTAACTCATGAAAAAAAAAAAAAAATCAAAAATTATGAAAGGTAACTATTTTCTTTAATCATAAAATTAGGTAGAGTTCTACTGAGATCAATGCTTTTGCAGAAGTTCAGAATAGGAAAATTTTGATGCTCTGAACTGGATCTTTGTAGAATGTAATATAATTATATACTGTAGCAATGTTCTCAACAATGGGAAAATTTCAACCATATTTATAATTGTATTTGCTCTGTGTTTTTAAACACAGATTAAAAAAACAACCAAACAACAGCTCCTCTCAGTGACATCCAGTGATATGACAAGGGGTAATGGGTACAAGCTGGAGCATAGGAGGTTTCAGGTAAACATGAGGAAAAACTTTTTTACAGTGAGGGTCACAAAGCACTGGAACAGGCTGCCCAGAGAGGTTGAAGAGTCTCCTCCTTTGGAGACATTCAAAACTCACCTGGATGTATTCCTGTGTGACCTGATCTAGGTGATCCTGCTCCGGCAGGGGGGTTGGACTAGATGATCTTTCAAGGTCCCTTCCAACCCCTATCATTCTGTGATTCTGTAACAGTTTACTGAATAGCAGAATTATTTTCAGAGCCTGAAGTCTGTTTAAATAGTTCAGTTTTCCTTTCTTTCTACTTTGAGTATAACATGTTGTACTTTGAACAAACTGCATCATGATATAATCTGTATTGTCATAAATATTATAGCCCATGTCATGATGCTTTTGATAATTCTTTGAAAGAATATGCTAGAGTTGTACCTTGGTTTATGTTGCATAAGTTACCTTAGCTGCATAGTAAACAGTTTCCAAAAAGCAATCCAGTTTTAACCAATGTACTATTGCACTCAGTTTCATCATTTGCATGCAATACTGCTGTTAAGATTGATAGCTTTTCTCGTATCACTCACAAATAATTGCATGGTGCTCTTTTAGAGTTTTTGTGAGTTATCAGATGTCTTTTGTGGGATTATCACCAAAGGTTTATAAGTATTATCTTCTCCTTACTGGTGAAAACAAGAAGAAGCAATCAGGAAGCAACTTTTTTCTGAATGGAAATCAGTGGGAAGTTTGTTCATTCCATGATTTTGACTTCAATATGGTTCTTCAGAATGCCTTATTAGATACTCACTTGGCTTCCCTTGTGAGGGAGGCAGTGCCAGGCAAGGGCGGACCTGCAGCCAAAGCGGGCAATTTAAATGCCTCAGGAGTTTGCACAAAGCAAAAGCGATCTGAGCAAAGAGGCAAGGTGAGTCACCTGGGTGGGAGGAGATGCTGTAAGCAGTTGGTTGTATGGGCAGTTATGGTAACAAGCCAGGCAAAACCAGTTGCTCAAAGAAATGTGGCAACACAGACAGAGGCCCCACATAAACATGGAAGTGTCCAGGTCTCTGGCTGCAGGGAGTGCTGGAGCCTGGCACTTGTAATGGATGGCTGTGAAGACAACACCTGTGTTCTATGACGGAAAAGGAGGAAGGGCTAAGAAGTATCAGGAAGTGTGAGAGAGATGGAATGGTGGACAGAGAACCTACAACACCTGAGGCATAAGCAGCAAGGAGAGGCTTCACAAGAAGCACATGATCCCCTACCATCTTGTAGCCAGGTTAACAGAGGGGACCTAGGAGATGGGGGGAAATGGATGCTGGTCCCTTCTTGGGGAGACAAGTGAATCCCTTGGTATGGGGCTCTGGAAGTTGAGGACCAAGCAAAGGAAGATTCAGATGTGGATCCACCTGAGGAGTTGCCCAGGGTAAGTCAGTCACCATCACGCATTAGGACTGCTTCAATTAAGAAAAAAAGGAGAGTAATAGTGGGTGATTCCCTTCTGAAGGGACCTGAAGGCTTCACATGCCAACCAGAGCCATCCCACAGAGAAGTCTGCTTCCTCCCTGGGGCTTAGGTTAGAAGTGTTACCAGGAACCTTTCTGGACTGGTGCAGCCAGATGACTATTACCCACTGTTGGTAATGCAGATTGGTACTGAAGAGGTCACAGATAGAAGTTCAAAAGCAATTAAAAAGGACATCAGGGCACTGGGGTGAATGCTTGAAGGCTCAGGAGCACAGGTGGCGTTCTCCTCCATCCCTCTCAGGGTGGGGAGGGATACTGAATGAATAAGGAAAACCCACCTGATTAACAGGTGGTTTAGAGGCTGGGGCCACAGAGAGAATTCAGGGGTTTTAGTCATGGGGATTTTTTCATGGTGCCAAGTCTGGTGACAGATGGAGTTCATCTGTCTAAAAGGGGGAAAATGATCCTTGTGAATGAGTTGGTGGGGCTCATAGAAAGGGCTTTAAACTAGTTTCAAAGGGGGAAGGGGATAAACTGGAGTTGAGCCTAATGGTGGCAGGCCAGTGTCAGGGGGTGAAACCTACAAGATTGACTTCCTTTCTAAATGCCTGCACACCAAAGCATGCAGCATGGGGAATAAGGTCTCCCATGCTCTTAGGATGAAATCAGCATGCTCAGCTCACCTCTGAAATGCCTGTACACCAATGCACGCAACATGGGGAATAAACAGGACGAGCTGGAACTCTATATTCGGGCAACGGGTTATGATTTGGTGGCGATTACAGAGACGTGGTGGTTCAGGTCACATGACTGGAATGTGGTCATGGATGGCTATGTCCTTTTTAGGAAAGACAGCCAAACAAGGGGAGGTGGTGGAGTTGCTATTTTCGTGAGAGAGCAACTAGAATGTATTGAGTTCTGTCCAGGAGAGGCTGAGGGGCAAGTTGAGAGTTTGTGGGTAAGAATTAAGGGACAGGCTAGCATATGTGATACTGTTGCTGGTGTCTATTACAGGCCACCTGATAAGGATGAGGAAGCTGATAAGACCTCCTACAGGCAGCTGGTAGCAGCCTTGCAATCACAGGCCCTGTTTCTCATGGGGGATTTTAACTACCCAGATATTTGTTGGAAGGCCTACATGAAAGTCTAGGATGTTCCTCCAGTGCATCGATGATAACTTCTTGATGTAAATGGTGGATGAGACAACTAGGAGAGGAACACTCCTGGGTCTTACACTCACTAACAAGCAGGGTCTGGTTGAAGTGGTGAAGGTTGAGGGCAGCATTGGCTGCAGCAACCATGAGACAATGGACTTCAGGGTCTAGTGAGGTAAGAACAGAATACCAAGTAGGATCACGAGTCTGGGCTTCAGCAGGGCCAACTTTGACCTTTTCAAGAGATTGCTAGGGGAAATCCCATGGGACAGGGTACTAGAAGGTAAAGGGGCCCAAGATAGTTGGCTTATATTCAAGGACCACTTCCTTCCAAGCTCAAGATCAGAGCATCCCAACAGGTAGGAAATCAAGAAAGGGAGCCAGGAGACCCACATGGTTAAACAGGGAACTCCTGGGCAAACTCAAGTGGAGGAAGAGAGTCTTTAGATGATGGAAGGAGGTGATGGCCACTTGTGATGAATATAAGGTTGTTGTCAGAGGAAGTAGTGAGGCAACCAGGAAAGCTAAAGCCTCCTTGGAGTTAAACCTTGCAAGGGAGGTCAAGGACAAAGGAAAAGGCTTCTTCAAATACATTGCAGACAAAACTAACACTAGGGGCAAAGGAGGCCCACTGTTGAATGAGGCAAGTGCCATGGTGACAGAGGATACAGAGTAGGTGGAGTTACTGAATGCCTTCTTTGCTTCTGTCTATACTGCTGGAGACTGTCCTTGGGAACCCCAGACCACTGAGGTTCCAGAGGAAGTCAGGATAGAGGAGGAGACTTCCTTGGTTGATGAGGACTGTGTTAGGGATCAGCTGGGCAATCTGGATGTACATAAATCCAAGGGCCCGGATGGGATGCACCCACGAGTGCTGAGGGAGCTGGCGGATATCATTGATAGACCACTCACCATGATCTTTAGTAGGTCATGGAGAACAGGAGAGGTGCCTGAGGACTGGAAGAAAGCAAATGTCACTCTAGTCTTCAAAAAGGACAAGAAGGAGGACCCGGGTAACTGCAGACGGGTCAGCCTCACCTCCATCCCCAGAAAGATGGTGGAATAACTTATGCTTGGTGCTGTCTCTAGGCATATCAAGGCCAAGGCGGTCATCAGGAGCAGTCAACATGGTTTTACCAAGGAGAAGTCATCTTTGACCAACCTGATAGCCTTCTATGAAGAAATAACCATGTGGATAGATGATGGTAATGCAGTGAATGTGGTCTATTCTGATGTCAGTACAGCATTTGACATCATCTCCCACAGCACTGTTGCAGCTAAAATGAGAAAGTGTGGTCTGGATGATCAGGCAGTGAGGTGGATTGTTAACTGGTTGAAGGAAAGAAGTCAAAGAGTTGTGGTCATTGTGCAAAGTCTAATTGGAGGCCTGTGTCTAGTGGAGACCCTCAGGGGTCAGTACTGAGGCCAGTAGTGCTCAATATATTTATCAGTGATGTGGATGAGGGAAAAGAGTGCTCTGTCAGCAAGTTTGCTGACGATAGAAAACTGGGAAGAGTGGCTGACACACTGGAAGGCTATGCTGCCATTCAGCATGACCTAGACAGGCTGGAGAGATGGGCAGGGAGAAATCAAATGAAATACAACAAGGGCGAGTGTAGAGTCTTGCATGTGTGAAAGCATAATCCCATGTACCTCTATAGGCTGGGGATTGACTTGTTAGAGAGTAGCATGAGGGAAAAGGACCTAGGGGTCCTGGTGGACAGCAGGATGACCATGAGCCAGCAATGTGCCCTCATGGCAAAGAAGGCCAGTGGCATCCTGGAGTGTATTAGAAGGGGTGTGGTTAGGAGGCTGAGAGAGAGATTCTCCTCCCCCTTCACTCTTCCCTAGTGAGACTTCATCTGGAATGTTGTGTTGAGTTCTGGGCCCCTCAGTTCAAGGACTGGAAACTGCTCAAAAGAGTCCAGCACAGAGCCACAAAGATGATTAAGGGACTGGAGCATCTCCCTTGTGATGAAAGGCTGAGGGAGCTGGGTCTCTTTAGCTTGGAGAAGAGGAGACTGAGGGCTGACCTCATTAATGTTTATAAATACTTAAGGGACAAGTGTCAGAAGGATGGAGCCAGGCTCTTCTCAGGGATGTCCAATGATCAGACAAGGGGCAACAGGTGTAAACTGGAGCATAAGAGGTTCCACAGAGACATCAGGCAAACCTTTTTCACTGTGAGGGTCACAGAGCTCTGGAACAGATTGCCCAGAGGGGTTGTGGAGCCTCCTTCTCTGGAGACATTTAAAACAAACTTGGACGTGTTCCTATGTGACCTGCTCTGGATGGTCCTATTCTGTCAGGGGGGTTGGACTAGATGATCTTTTGAGGTCCCTTCAACCCTTAACATTCTGTGATTCTGTGATTCTGTAGAGATGTTACTCATCTACAGTTTGATTTTTATGATAATCATTTAAAACTCCTTAGAAAAGAATGTAAAACAACAAAAAAATTTAAGAATTTTCTAACACAACATTACAGCAGATTTCTCCATACAATTAGCTTCATATTCAGAAACCAGCAGCACATAATTTTATGTGAAATGTAGTTACTATTTTTGTATTTTATCATGACTTTTTTCTATTATAATTACTATTGTTGCTATAATTATAATTGTTATTATTATTTATTGATGCTCAGGTATGGATAAAGAGAATTTGACCTGCTCTAGGTGATCTTGCTCCCGCAGTGGTGTTGAACTAGATGATCTTTTGAGATCCCTTCCAACTCTTAACATTCTGTGATACTGTGATTCTGTGGCTAGATTACCTATGAAGTATCTTAGTCTATTGTGGGCTCATACAAGTAGAACAAAGTGCTTCCTTTCTTTTATGCATAGGTATATTAGCAAGACAGTCAATTTGAAATTTATTTGGATTGCTAAAAAAGTAATGCAAATGTCAATCATCCATTAATCTAAGGTTTTGGGGGCTTCTTTTGGTATTTTAACACTTAAAAAAAAAATGAATTGCAAAAATTGCCTAATACTTCCAAAGTCTACAGATTATTTTAAGCCATTATCGTTGTATTAGATCTTTAACATACACTTACACATAAACATTAATTTTATTTTTTTCTTTGGATATATTTGTTGGTAATGAAAGTTACACAGATCAAAAAGAAAATCTGAAGCATGGAGCTTGTTTTCATTTTTATGAATTTCATGCATCATATTAATCACCTGGAAGGGTATTTCTCTTTGAACTGATTAGAGACTGGGCCAAGTCAACTAGTCTTCAAATTTACATACAATGGCTGAGTTATCCAAAATCCACAATATATTGGTAAAGCAGAAGATTTTAGAGTCATATTTTCCAAAACTTAATCTAGAAATCTAAATAATCCTGTCACTGTGAAAAGACTACCATGGAGCTGTATTTAGCGTCATAGGTTGAAAGAAATAAAGATCATCTATTATCCTGTCTCCTCCTATCTTTGACGGTCTCATTTCCTACATGTCTTCTCATCTTACTTGTGACAGACTTTTTATAAAAAAAAAGATTCTGGAAGACCTCTAGTTTAAGGGACAGCATGCCTTATCCAGGTAATTTATTCTGGTAATCTACTTCCTCTACTCTTTTAAAAATGTCATAATACATAACCTGATCCTTCCTTGTTATAGTTTAAACCTGCTGTATCTAAGAGTTTGTAATTAACATGTAGAACAGGTTTTTGATCTTTTTTTTTTAAACATATTTATATATTTTACTTTTTCTTACATCTGCTTAATATTCTCTTTTCTAACCAATTCCAGTTTATAATTTTTTTCTTATAGAGTCTTTAAGACTTTTTTGTTCTGTTCATGTATCCTCTGATCACTTTCAAATTGATCCATAGTTGATCTAGTAGTACAATCTTCCATGCTGAATATAGGATTCTGTTTAAATGAAGACTCAGACCATGGGAGAAATATGATCTCTGTGTTTAATGTGCACACTGCCTCTTCTATTATCTGTGTTGTTAATGAAAATATCAAATTGGAATTCAATTAATGAAAATTCCTCTCCCCAAGAAAAAAATTCCTTTCATTTTCATGGTGAGCTGTAGCTATCCTTTTAATGTAGGGTTGTTGGCGTTTTTTTTCTGGGTGTTTTTTGGTGTGTTTGTTTGTTTTGGTTTTGTTGTGTTTTGGGGTTTTTTACTTTTGCATTCATTCTGGATGAGTTTCATTACTATGTTTTCTTTTTTTTTTTTTTTTTTTTTTTTTTTTTTTTTTTTTGTGAAATTTGGTTTCTTTATTCTTAATCTTATTTTTTTTTTTTTTTTTTGTCTTATCTTATAAATACAGCCCATTATTGTCTCATATATGATGTTACTTGAGACAGTGAATCAACATTGAAAAATTAGGTCAAAACATAAATACGTCATTTCTGAACTCAAACTGGTTTAAATATGCCTTTACAATCATAGACACTCCGATTATGAATAATATATCAGCTGAATGTAATAGTTTTATGGAAAGAGGAAAAAAATGTAAGGATTCTAATTTTAAACATGCTAAAACTATTCTAGACTTACAAAATATAATAAACAGTAGTATGTTTACATTACTTGCAGTATACTCCAGTCACTGCATACTTGTAATTTTAGTTTTTATTAACTAATTCACAGGAAGAATTTGATGCAAAAATTACTCATCTGTTTCTGTTATTTTGGATCAGTATTGTAGCTTCACTATTAGTAAAAAAAGACCTATAGCATCAGTGTTACTGTTTTTAAACTGGAAAAATATCAATCAGCTTTTTGGTAAAAAATGAAGTTTTTAAGAAGATTGATTGTTGGATGCCAATGATGAGGAAAATCTTAATGAAGAAAATTCAATTCTCTGTACTTTTTTAGTTTCAATGAATATACTTCTTCTGAATAACCTGGAAATGTTTTATATTTCTTTTAAATTCTACCAAAACATTTTTAAAAACATATATGTAATTTAAATCTGTATTTCAAATATGTTTTCCCATGTGTTTCTGTTTCTCTTTTGTACTGTATTTTTCTCCAGCATCAGACGAGTATCAATTTTACATCATATAATTGGGTATGGTTAGTAAGGGCAATTATTTCTTTTCTACAAAGTAATTCGAGGTATATATCCTGTAAAATTCTTCAGAAAGTGAAAAAAAAAACATAATGTAAACTCATTATTACATTAATTGACTGCAGTTGAGTTCAAGACTATGAAATACAGAATGAATATATTTTGTCTTCTCTGATTCTTGAAGGCTTTATTTGTTTTTTTATTGGGAGGTCATGATTTTTTGGGGTAATATTTTTAATGAATATTATATGACATTAAATATTCAGTGATTTTTTTTTTTTTTTTTTTTTTTTTTTTCTCATGATAAAGTAACAGGGTTGGGTTCTTTAACTGGATACTCTCTCAGACATGGCATTCTCTTTGTGTTAGAATATCTTTGTCTTTCTGTTTTAAATTTCCATCTGTACACTTTTGATCATATTCTTCTTTTTTTTGTTTCTCCTTTTGTACTTTTGGAATTTTGTCTGTATTCTCTTACTAACAGGAGTTTTTTCCTTACAATGTAAGCTTGAGGTTTTGTTATTTTTAATAAAGCATTATTTTTAATTACCCTTGAAAAAAATAGCTGTCTGGAATTTAAAAAGGCTATTATGACATACTGAATCATGTAATATTTGTAGGATGTTTAAAAAATTGAGTATTGAGTCAACTGAAGGAAGAGCAGGCATTTATCCTTGATGCTAAGCAAATACAGACCTCTTCTTCCACATATCCTATATATTTCTCACAGGAATTAAAAAAGAAAAGATACACAAATAATTACTTATTGGGTATTATTCAACAGTGTCCAGTTAAACAGTGAAAAACAAAAGCATGATCCACTGACTTACTTCAACCAAAATCCTTTAACTATCTGAGAAAGGACATATTTTTCTGATATAAGCTAATAAAATCAACCAAATTTCATGTACATCCCAACTATCTTGTAGATACTTTGTCAAACCAAGAACTGATATAATTATTTCCTGAAATTTATTTAATTCTTAAATGATCATTGAACTGAAGAAAAAATAATTGTGATAATTAATAGCTGGAAAATATAACAAGTGGAATCCACTATTGTTTAACAGGAATATAGGTATGGATTTTCTCAATACTTATTGACAGACTATAATAGCAGTAAATTTTCGCCCTTTAAAGCATGTATAATTTACAGCCTTACATTTTCTTGGACTAGTATAATACGTTTTACTTAAACAATTTCTGGAAAAAATGTCTCTTTTTCTTTCTTTTTTTTTTTTTTTTTTTTTCAACTAGCTATGCACATTACTGCTGGTTTTGTAATAGTTCTGATCCTGACTGACTTAGTCTGGACAGATCTGTAGAGTGTATTTATTGTATGCCATTCACTAATTCATTACTATTCTCTGAGTTGTCTGGGAGTAACTGCAAATGCCTATACAATGAGATTATTCAGTTAGTAGGTTAAATCCAAGTTTCTGAACCTAGACTATCTGGTATTGCATTTAAACAGCTCTTGGTGCAATGCTTTGTTGTTGTGATGGTGAATGCCTCCAGGAAAATGAACTACCTTCTTCAGCACTAAATCAAGGATACCTAGATCAGAGATCTCTAGTCACACAAGTATTTTGATTCACTTTTAGAGATTTTTTTATTGATTTACAAATGCAATTCCTAACTTGTTTACAATTGTTTAATAGAAGAAATATAGTCCCTTGAAACCATTGTTCTTCAGATGTATGTGGATATGGAAGGTCAGTCTGATATAATTAGCTGATTTGCATGGTCATCCAGTCAGAGAGTTTCTGATGAATATCTGCAATTGTTATTGACCTTAGGGTTTCATTCTGCTGAGAGATTTTTGGGTATATCTAGAGGAACTAGAAAATGTTTCCTAACTTTTAGAAGATATCTTGTTAATGTAGGCTCACCATTTTGCTCCTTCCTTTCAACTGACACACGGAGTTTTGCTACCTAGAGACATGAAGGTGTGTGACAGAGGACAGTAGGAGAAAAAGTAGTATCTTGCTCTGGAAGAGGGGTTCGACTAGATGATCTTTTGAAGTCCCTTCCAACCCCAAACATTCTGTGAAAAATGGTAGATCTGAAAAGTGCTTGTGATTTCTCCTGCTATGGGACTGGGATGTGACAAGGATGTATCTCTGGATCTTAGAGGACCGCTTAGCTAAGATGACCACCTGAGTTCTAACCTAAGAAATTGGGGGATATAACTGCAAAGAGCTTAATGAAGTCCAATATTGTGTGCATTGACTGTTCTGCTTAGAGATTTGACGTGTGATGGAAGGATGTGAGCAGAAAGAGTAACTCCAATACAGTGTTAGAGAAAATTCATAGTTTCCTGGCATTCATCAGAACTGCAGCTTGTCTCCATAACATGATGCCTTATAATTGTGCCCACAAAGAGACAGATGACTTTAAATTCTGACTAATTTAAAGACATAATTATGATTAGAGCATAAAGAAATAACTACTTAAAAAAGAAAACCAAGCATCTCTGATAGAACTAGGGAAAAAAGAAATTGTTTTGTGGTTGAATTGTTCAAAACAAGTTGCCCCCTCAAATAAATTGAATAAAGTAAATACTACCCCCATATAGTCATTCTCCAAATATTATGAACTGCATGCTTTCAATATCCTGAACTGAAAGGTATTTAATTTTTTGAGAGGAAATATTCCTTGACAGCATTACAATAATACAAAAATTAAAAATGTGAAAAAAACACAGTCTGTTTAATTTATGTCTCTAATTATGTTGTTTATCTTAATATTTTAGTAAGAAATGTGTCATTTCCTTGCTCACTATAGTCACAATAATGGCCAGTGAAGTTTCTGTGGTGTCTTACTAAATTTTGTATCAATATTGAATCTTACCATTCTGATAGTAAAGAAATATTTAATTTAAAAGAGAGTATGCTGATATGATGCTTAAGACATTTATAAAGAGGCAAATAATCTAGGTTTGGAAACTGCTCATATAGTAACTGTGATATTTTCTTTTGACATCTGTTATGGGCTAAATACCTTCTCATAGATTCAGTCCAAGTATATAAGCTTGATTTTAATAAAAAAATAAGTTTAATTGTCACAATACAAATGCATCATTTTCATCTTTGCTTCAGAAATCACATGTCCATATAGCTATTTAATACTAAGACAGGTTCTTAAATTGTATCAGAAGTTATCAGTACAGTATCTATCTGTTTTGCCATTTATTAATAACTGAAAATTTTCTTTTCAGTAAAGTGAGGGCAGTCCTATCAGAAATAAATTATGTTATCATTCCAGGTGGAGGGGAAAATACTAGTGCTGTAATGTAATACATTAATCTGCTCAGAAGCTTCATGTCAAATCATTACCATTTTCACATTTTTTAGTGAAATGTTCAGTGTCTAGTGACTGGGCAACACACTTGTTTCTTCCTATTTCTAGTTCCTTCTTTTTATAGCAAGGATGTAATAATACTTTCTTTCTGTGAAGTTTTCTCAGTTTATATTGTATTCTCTTCAGTGAATACCTGATCTGCTTCATTCAGTAGTTTATTCTTCCTTTTTCTTTATTTGAAACACTAGGTTGGAGAAACACCAATGAAATCATCCAGCTTAATTGCCACAAATCAAAAGTACTTGCTATGTGAAATAAGGCACAGAGTGCCCCATTCTTTAATTTGAATCACCTTCTATGAGTTAAACTGTATTTGTAATTATTTCAGTATCATATTAGGCATATAAAAATGCAGTAATTTCATTATTACCTAATGTTTCTTAAAAAAAAGCCATTTGTATTAATCAGGATTAATGAAGCATTATTTTAAAAATACAGTTATACAGATGCTTATTATAATTTTAATTATGGAAAATTGAACTTACATCTTAAAAAAATTCTGTTATCGGAATATCTCTATAAATCTAATTCCTTTTATCTTTATAAATACATATAAGATGATTAGCACATTTTGAGAGCTATTTAAGCGTTAGTTCCAATGCCCTAAGGGATAGCTAATACCCAGTAAACACAGTCTATAGTAAACTGTGTCACATTGTCCCTTGTCTATGAACAGAATAGGCAAAATAGGAAGGGTGGTGAGGTGACCTATATTTAAGAGTTAATTGTGTGGAGGTGAACAAGTGTGATGGACCAGTTGAATGCTTATAGGTAAAGTTGAACTAGGACAACAAGGCAGATACCCTGTTGGGAGGCTATTATAGACCACCCAGCCAGGATGAAGAGGTTGATGAGATATTCTATAAGCAATTGGCAGAAGCCGCAAAATTTCAAGCCCTTGTTTTTTTGGGGGACCTCAACTTACCAGACATCTGCTGGAAATATAACACAGCAGAGAGGAAACAGTCCAGGAGACTCCTAGAGTGTGTGGAAGATAACTTCCTGACTCAGCTGATAAGTGAGCCCACTAGGGGACGTCATTTACTAAACATGGGATTTACAAACAGAGAAGGATTGATGGGTGATGTGGTCGGAAGCCATCTTGGGCTTAGCGACTATGAAATGATAGAGTTCTTGATTCTTAGCCAAGTAAGGAGGAGGGGCAGAAAAACTATTACCATGGACTTCAGATGGGCAGACTTCAACCTGTTTAGATCAACAGTTAAGAAAGTCCCTTGGGGTACAGTCCTAGAGGGTAAAGGGGTCCAGGAAGGCTGGACTTTTTTTCAAGAAGGAACTCTTAAAGGCACAGGAGCAGGCTGTCCCCATGTGTCACAAGACAAACTGGTGGGGAAAATGACCGGCCTGGATGAACAGGAAGCTTTTGCTGGGAATTAGGAGAAAGAGGAGAATCTACCTTTGGAAGAACTGGCAGGCTACTCAGGAAGTGTATCAGGAGTTAGTTAGGTCATGTAGAAAGTACATTAGGGAGGCAAAAGCACAGTTAGAATTCAGCCTGGCTACCTCTTCAAGAGATAATAAAAAGCATTTTTACAAATATATTAACAACAAAAAAACCAGGGAGAATCTCCATCCTTTATTGGATGCAAGAGGGAACATTGTTACCAAGGATGAGGAAAAGGCTGAGGTATTTAATGCCTTTGCCTCAGACTTTAACAGTTAGTCTAGTTATCCTCAAGGTATTCAGTCCCCTGAGCTGGAAGATAGGGATGGAGATCAGAATAATCCCCTCATAATCCAGGAAAGAGTAGTGAATGACCAGCTAAGTCAACTGGATGCACATAAATCTATGGGGCCAGATGAGATCCACCCAAGAGTGCTGAGGGAGCTGGCAGAGGAATTTGTCAAGCCTCTCTCCGTCATTTATCAGCAGTCCTGGTTAACAGGGGAGGTCCCAGATGACTGTAGGCTTGCCAGTGTGACACCCATCTACAAGAAGGCCAGGAAGGAGGATCCAGGGAACTACAGACCTGTCAGGCTGACCTTGATACCAGGAAAGATTATGGAACAATTAATCTTGGGGGTGATCATGAGACAAGTGAAGGATAACAGGGGGATCAGGCCCTGCCAATATGGGTTCATGAAGGGCAAGTCCTGTTTAATCAACCTGATCTCCTTCTGTGATCAGGTGACCCACCCAGTGGATGAGGGAAAAGCGATGGATGTTTTCTACCTGGACTTCAGTAAGGCATTTGACACTGTTTCCCACAGCATTTTTCTGGAGAAGCTGCCAGATCATGGCTTAAACAGATGGACTCTCCTCTGGGTTAAAAACTGTCTGAATGGCTTTAGCCCAAAGATTTGTTGTGAATGGGGTTATATCCAGTTGGTGACCGGTCACAAGCTGTATCCCTCAGGGATTAGTTTCGGGACCAGTTTTGTTTAATATCTTTATCGATGACCTGGATGAGGGGATTGAATGCACCCTCAGTAAATTTGCAGACAACACAAAATTAAGTGGGAGTGTCGATCTGCTTGAGGGTAGGAAGGCTCTTCAGAGGGATTTGGACATGTTGGAGCAATGGGATGACATCAATTGTATGAGGTTTAACAAGGCCAAGTGCTGGGTCATGCACTCTTGTCACAACAACCCCATGAAACATCACAGGCTTGGAGAGGAGTGTCTGGAAAGCTGCTCGGCAGAAAAGGATCTGGGGTTGTTGGTTGACAGCTGACTGAACATAAGCCAGCAGTGTGCCCAGGTGGCCAAGAAGGCCAATGGCATCCTGGCCTGTATCAAAAATGGTGTGACCAGCAGGAGTAGGGAGGTGATTTTGCTGCTATATTTGGCATTCGTGAGACTGCACCTTGAGCACTGTGTCCAGTTTTGTGCACCACAGTATAAGGACATTGAGGTGCAGGTCCAGAGAAGGGCAACGAAGCTGGTGAGAGGTCTGGAAAACATGTCTTATGAAGAGCAGCTGAAGGAACTGGTGTTTTTCAGTCTAGAGGGGAAGGGAAG
>JANVCC010000067.1:817536-856852 GCA_025345505.1 Todiramphus chloris collaris | reverse complement strand
GAAGGGAAGGGAAGGGAAGGGAAGGGAAGGGAAGGGAAGGGAAGGGAGACTGAGAGGCGACATTATTGCTCTCTACAATTATGTAAAAAGAGGTTGTAGTGAGGCTGGTGTCAGTTCCTTCTCCCAAATTACTGGTAATAGGACAAGAGGAAATGGCTTGAAGTCACATCAAGGGAGGTTTAGATTGGATATTAGAAAGAAATTATTTACTGAGAGAGTGGATGGGCAATGGAACAAGCTGCCCAGGGAGGTGGTGGAGTCACCATCCCTGGAGGTGTTTAAAAACTGAGTAGATGTAGCACTTGAGGCTATGGTCTAGTGTTTAGGGAGATGTTGGGTTGAAGGTTGTATATGATGATCCTAGAGGTCCTTTCCAACCACAGTAGTTCTATGATTCCATTCTATGATTCCATATTCAAATTCTCTAAATGTATGCAAGTATTCAGGTGCAGTTGTGATTGTGTATTCTTTTTTATAATTAATACTTTAAAATGTTTGCTTCCTGTCTAAAAAGCAAGACATAGGCCTTACAGTGTTTTCAGTATAAATTTCACATTCTTAGAATTATATGGAGGAAGGACCTTCTCCTTAAACATATTCCCCAGTTTGGAAAAATACTTATTCCGGGATGCATCATTTCTCTCAATCCCATTCAATTTCCTCTTATTCTAATGTGTAAATCCTATAACAATTCACAGCTGGTAAAACTGCAAGGATATGTTTAGCTGTGTAGTAAAGTGCAGAAATTGTTTCAAAAGTTGTTACACTCTCAAGCATGGATCTCCATGGGGGCTGGGATGAAAGAAAAAAGAAATGTCTAGAGAAGGTCACTCACTGATAATATGCCGTGCAGCATAAATGCTTCTGGGTCACTTGATATTTTCCTAATTATATAGCTTAAAACCTTATAAACAAGGTGAAAATGAAAGTATGAATATTATTTTGTCTACACAAAATGAAAAGACTCATTCTAAAGTATTTTATATTTATTTTCTTCTGTTACAACTCATTTAGTATTTGAACAGATTTCCAGGGAGAGTTTTTTGATAACTCATTTAATACCAGCAATTACTTTCACTACTTCTTAGGTTTCACTCACATCCCCAACACAAAAAGTGAGTCTGTTGAAGTCTAAAGGGTTTTGATTTGTTTTGTTTTGTTTTGTTTTGTTTTGTTTTGTTTTGTTTTCACTGGGGTTTTTGGTAACAGGCTTTTTCTTGTACCTGTTATATAGCTGTTACTTTTTGATTTACTTATGAAGTTCTTAACAGAAATTAAAATTTCCATGGTAATGTTGATATGATTTTTTTTTC
This sequence comes from Todiramphus chloris collaris, assembly GCA_025345505.1. NCBI lineage: Eukaryota > Metazoa > Chordata > Aves > Coraciiformes > Alcedinidae > Todiramphus > Todiramphus chloris. The sequence goes on along the minus strand of JANVCC010000067.1, from coordinate 855,539 downwards.
TTTTTTTGGCAGTTACTAAAACCTTACCAGATATTAAAACTGATATTTATAGTAATCACAATGCTTCACAGAAGGCAAAATCAAGGCATTCTCTTAAAACTAAACAGATTGTTTGTTATGAGGGTCTTTGATTGGTTTTGTTTGTTTGGTATTGTTGTGATGTTTTTGTTTTGGTTTGTTGTGTTTCTCTGTTTGTTTTCTTTTGCTTGTTTATTTGTTTTTTTTAAGAAAGTCAGTAAACACTAGGGATTTTTTTCTTTCCTGGTGTCCTTGAGTGAGTGCCTTGTTGAAAACAAGGGGTGTTATGAAGGCATGAAGATCAGAGGTTTATCCTTCTTCAAGATTAGTGCCTAAGTAGAATGAAGTCTAATGCAGGTTCCCAGATACTGCAGAGAAGGAACAGAGAGATAAGAATGGAGGGCTATCCTGGTATCATTAAAGGCAAAGAACAATTGAGATTACACAACAGAGATCTCGTGTGTATTTGCTTCAGTGAACTTTATGGGGTATGAGAATGTATTTTTAAAAAAATATATCTTAATGTAAAACTTGATGCTAAAATACTATTTTAATCTATGATCAATAAACAGATCAGTGTTAGCTGTTTGAATTTTTTAAAATATCTTTTGTGTGTGTTGTATTTGTAACAGGTCTTTAAGTGTTTCCAAAATTCTTCAACATTCCTCCCTGCCTTTTTATTTACACTAGAAGAAGAAAAAAGAATCCCCTCCCCCCCCAAAAAAAAAATAACAAAAACAAAACCACAAAATAACCAAACCAAACAAAAGAAGCAAACAAACAAAACCAGAAAAAAATAAAAAAATCAATCAAACAAAAGGTTTTTATCTTCTGGAAAATAATATATTGATTTTCGTAAAATACTAAAGACAGTTTCTGACTTCTGTGGCAACAACAAACAATATAATGATCACTTATTGTCATCAAATGAGCAATAACATTTTTGTCTACTTGGTCCTCAGACATTCTTTTCCTTCCTGTTAGATTTAAAAACTCGGAATTATTTATAATTGGGCTTTTGCATATAGAAAGTGGAAGAGTAATAACTTTGATGTTATCAGGTACGAGAACAAATGTAAGAAAGTGCACCAAAGTAAAGACACAACAGAATCCTAACTCCTCCAAAATGCTAAAATACTTGCAAAACTTGTCGCTACTGCCTAGTCCATTAAATCTGAGCAATGTTAGATCCAAAACCTGTTATTTATACATGTATCTGCCCAGACAAGAAAATTTAGAACAGCCTTGCTTCCAAAAGGCTTATTCATGAGAATAAAATTATAAACCACCAATCCTACATTAATCAAGTGACTACTGAAAATGACAGCTCATACTGTTCACACTTCTATGAAAAACATTTGAATCACTACAGATTTGCCTTTCTCCCTGTGAAAGAAGAAAAATAAAAAGCTATCTGTTTCTAACAAAAGACTTACATGTCTACTTCAGGGATGAAGATCAGTTGCTATCCCTCACAAAAATCAAATTCAATTCCAAAGATACTTCTAGTTCTCATCTCATATCTAAGAAAACTCATTGGTAAATATACTGATACTTTTTCTATCAGTATGTGTTAATTAATGTCAAAGGTTAGGGCTGGGCCAGCCGTTGGTAGTGACCTTGGTCTCCATGTGACCATGTATAAACAAGAGTCTTTCTGCATACCAACACTTGGTAGTAACTATAAACATCAAGCACTGTCACTTCTAGAAGCAGATACTGTCTGCAAAAATATGTCATTCAGAAGCTGCAGTTCTTTGAAGAGACAGTGGAAAAATAAAATCACTGAACAGAATTAGTTCTATTCTAGCTTAAACCAGGACACAGCAAAAATTTATTTAAAAGTCTAATTCTAAAATCATATTTGAGAGATTTATGTATGTTTTCTATGATTCTAGGGGCTGGGATTAGATGATCCAAGAGGTGTAATGTTCAAAGAACTTAACATCAAGAGACTTCACAGTTATAAGAGGTACTTCCACTATCAAAATTCTTAGATATAAAGGTACTATATAAATGCTTCTGTGCAACAAGAGACGTCAGAATGAGTTAAGTATACACAAATAGTGTTGGTAATGGGATGATTTTTTTTCATTTTTATACAAGGGGTAAAATAATTTGCAATAAACAATAGATATTTGTTTGGTTTTCATAAAATCTGTATGATACATTAGCTAGGAATGTTGCCTTTAGAAGAATCACTTCATCACCAGTATCACTAGTAGAGAATTCACACAAAGAAGGATAACAAGAAAATAAAAGACTGACATCCTTAAATTTTGGTGCTTTGCTACCTATCCTATTTTGGATTAACATAATGCATAACATTCTAAACAAAGAAGAAAACCCTGCACTAACTTCAGAATAACAGCAAAGTATTAGTAAAATATCAGCACTAGTATACCATATTAAAATATGTGCTCATAGCTCTTAATTTGTCTGTGATGGCTTTAAACACAATAAACAGTCAGTATTCAATTTTCAGGACCTACATTCCTTTTGTAATAAAAACAGTGATTAACTTGAGATTATTTTCTGATGAGAGGGTGAAATGAATTGTCTATGTGAATCAATAACAGCTTTTATCATCAAACATAAGTTTAAAAGATCAAGGTAAGCCTCATCTGTGTTAGAGCTGAGCACCTCTTTCTGTTGTATCTTGAATAAAAGATTCTGAAGTGTTTATTGCTAGCTAGCATAATTTGGTCCTGGAAAACTATTCCATATGACAAAAAAAAAAAAAAAATCTAATCAGTAGAATTTAGTGAGATGTTGTGGGTTTTTTATAACTGTTAATGGAAGCCCGAAAGACTGTAGGGTCCTGTTTCCCTTCCAGCTCAAGAACGGTGAGACAGTGGCTGTTTCCATCCTTGGAACAGTGCCAGCAGTGCATGCAAGATGCACATGCAGGCCCTGAGGTGCTGGCTGCCTGCCTGCCAGAAGCCCAGCTCACAAGTAGTGAGCGGGTGGCTCCCAATGCCTGGGGAAGAACAGGAAACCCAACAAGAACCTTCTGCTCTCCTGTGGGTTCTGACATCCCCACTTGGTAAGACATCAGCCACGGTCTCCACCCATCAGAAGGCCAAGCTTCCATCACCCACTGCAGTAAATGTGGGAACCCAGATGGAGCTCCCACGGAAACATTCAGCTGTCCAGGACACAGACTGCAACAAGTGCGTGAACCTTTTGCTTGCTATGAATGGAAGCCCTTAGAACTGTTGCACACAGTGTGAACAAATTGATGATCTGCTCATGCAAGTGGCAGAGTTGTGGTGTGAGGTGGAAAGCTTAAGGAGCATCAGGCCAAGGGTGGCAGAGTTACAGGATGAAGTGGAGAGGTTAAGGAGCATCAGGGATGCCAAGGAAGAAATAGACTGGTGGAGCCAGGCTCTGCCAGCCTTGGTGCAGGAAATAAAAGGACTATTAATAAGAACAGAGGATCAGGTACCCGCTGTATCCTACCCCTGTCGGGATGTAGGCAGAAGCCTAAATGCTAAGAGGGAGTGGAGGCAAATTCATAGTTGATGCAGCAGATAACTCCTGCCCTGTCCACTTCCTCCCACTCCCTCAACAGGGGGAAATGGCAACAAGTTCCTGCCCATTGTGGTAGGCATGTTGCTACAGTTACCCGTCCCCACACCCCAATCTCCCAGCTGCCCTTGCAGAACAAGTTCAATGCCCTGTAAGTGCAACCAATCAATGAGGTTGGGGAATCATCAGACTTGTAGGTCTTCCCAAGATTAAGAAAGCCCAAGCCTAGGATTCAGATGTCTTCTATCAAAAAAAAAAAAAAAAAAAAAAGAAAAGTCACTGTTATTGGTGACTCCTTTCTGAAGAGAACAAGAGGGCTCAACATGCAGACCTGACTCACTTGTAAGAGAAGTGTGATGCCTCCCTGGGGCCCGAGTTAAGGACATAGAAAGAAAGCTTCCTACCATGGTATGGTCCACAGATTATTATCTGCTATTAACTTTCCAGATAGACATCAATGAACTTGAGAGAAGAAAGCTGAGGGCTATCAAGACGGACTTCAGGGCCTTGGGTCACCTAGTTAAGAGAGTGGGAACACAGGTAGTGTTTTCCTCTATCCCCCTAGTTGCAGGGTCCAACCCAGAAAGACTGAGGAGTTAACAGATTAACTCTTGGCTTCAAGACTGGTGGCAGCAGGACTTCGAGTTTTTGACCATGGGTCAACCTACACAAGGCCAGGCCTGCTGGTGGCTGATGGGGTATATCTCTTTCAAAGGAGGAGAAGTGTTTTATCACAGGAGTTGGCTGGGCTCATTGGTAGAGCTTTAAACTAGATTTGTAGGGGGAAGGGGGAAAAAACAGGCTGAATGGAGACAAGTCTGGGACATTTGTGGATTGGTGTACCATCTCTATTGCTATCCCAGGGGTTGTAGGGGACAGTGGACTATGTGATACCCACAATGATAACAGTTGCTCCTCTGCTAAGTCTCTATACCAATGTATACCAATGCAAGAAACATGGGAAATAAATAAGATGAACTAGAAATCTGGGTGCGGTTGCAGGGCTGTGATCTCATCACGATGACAGAGGCAAAATAACTCGCAAAACTGGAATGCGTTCATGAACAACTATGTACTTTTTAGGAAGGATAGACTGACAAGGCATGTTGGTGGAGTTGCTTTCTATGTGAGTAATCAACTAGAATGCATTAAGCTTAATCCAGGGGGAGATGATGAAAAGTCTTGAAAACTTATAGATAAGAGTTAAGGGACATGCAAACATGAGTGATACTGTTGTGGGCATCTACTACCGACCACCAAACCAGGAAGAAGCTGTCAACAAGACCTTCTACAGGCATCTGGAAGTAGACTCGAGGTCACATGCCTTGGTGTTCACAGGTGACTTCAATCACCCTGCTATTAGTTGGAAAGATCACACAACCAGGTATAAGCAGTCCAGAAAGTTCCTGCAGTGCATTGATGACAATTTTCTGCTGCAGGTGGCTGAAGAACCAATGAGGAGAGGTGTGATGCTGGATCTTGTATAAACAAACAAAGTAAGTCTGCAGATGTCATGGTTGGGGGTAGTCTTGGCCGTAGCAACCATGACATGTTAGAGCTTAATATCATTAGGGACAGAAACAGGGTAATAAGTAATATTTCTACCCTGGAATTTAAGAGGGCTAACTTTGTCCTCTTCAGATATCTTAGAAGAATCCCGTGGGATAGGGCTCTAGAAGGTAGGGGCTCCCAATAGAGCTGGTTAATATTCAAACATTACCTCCTCCAAGCTCAAGATAAATGTATTCCTGAAAAAAAAGAAATCAAGTAGAGGAGGCAGGAGTCCTGCATGGATAAAAAAGTTGCTCCTGAAAAAAATTCAAATTGAAGAGGGAAGTTTACAATATGTGGGAAAAGGGTCTGGTTAATTGTAAAGATTATAGAAGTACTGCCAGAGTATGTAGAGACTCAACAAGAAAGGCCAAGGTTTTCTTGCCACAGAGGTGAAAGAAAACAAGAAGAGCTTTTTCAAATACATCAATGAGAAAAGGAAGAGAAGGGAAAAAGTGGGTCCACTGTTAAATTAAGTAGGAGATATGGTAACAAAGGATGCAGAGATGGCAGAGTTTCTGAATGCCTTCTTTGCCTCAGTTTTTACTCCTAAGACCAGCCCTGAGGAACCCCACTCACTGGAAGTAAGAGAGCAGAACTGGAGAGAGGAAGACATTCTACTAGTCAGTCAAGACTGGGTTAGACATTACTTGGATTAACTGAAAATGCACAAGTCCATGGGCCCCAATGGGGTGCATTCGTATGTGCTGAGAGAGCTGGCCGATACTGTTGTTGAGCTACTCTCCATCATTTTTGAAAAATCGTAGCAAATCGGAGAGGTGCCTGATGACTGGAAGGAAGCCAGTGTCACTTCAGTCTTCAAAAAGGGCAAGACGGGAGACCCAAGCAACTACAGACCAGTCAACCTCACCTCCATCCCTGGAAAGGTGATGGAGCAGCTTATTCTGGAGGCCATCTCTAACCACATGGAAGAAAAGAAGGTTAACAGGGAGTAGCCAACATGGATTTACCAAAGAGAAATCTTGCTTGACTGGTCTGTTATCCCTCTATGAATATATGACCAAATAGGTAGATGAAGGGAGAGCAGTGGATGTCATGTACCTTGCCTTCAGTAAGGCTTTTGATACTGTCTCCCATAACATCTTCATAGAAAAACTCAAGAAATGTGGCATAGACAATTGGTCTGTGAGGTAGTTTGAAAACTGGCTCAACAACAGAGTTCAGAGGGTTGAGATCAGCAGCACAGAGTCAAATTGGAGGCCTGTGGCCAGCAGTGTTCCCCAGGGATCAGTACTGGGTCCAGTTTTGTTCAATCTCTTCATCAATGACCTGGACAGGAGATAGAGTGCACCCTCACCAAGTTTGTTGATGATATAAAACCTGGAAGGGTGGCTGGCACACTAGAAGGCTGTGCTGCTATCCAATGAGATCTGGACAGCCTAAAAATCTGGGTGAAGGTGAACCTCATGAAGTTCAACAAGGACAAGCATAGAGCCCTGCATCTGGGAAGGAATAAACACCAGGCACCAGTACAGATTTGGGGTCATCCTGCTGGAAAGCAGCACAACAGAGAAAGACCTTGGAGTCCTAGTGGATAGCAAGTTATCCATGGGACAGGAATGTGCTGTCTCGTGGCCAAGAATGCCAATGGCATCCTGGGTTGCATTAAGAAAAGTGTGTCCAGCAGGTGTAGGGAGGTTCTCCTGTCACTCTACTCTGCCCTAGTGAGACCACACCTGGAATACTGTATCCAGTTTTTGGGTCCCCGGTTTGAGAGAGACAAGGATCTACTGGAGGGAGTCGAAAGGAGAACTACAAGAAAGATTAATGGTCTTGCGCATCTCCTTTATGAAGAAAGATTGAGAGAACTGGGGTTGTTTAGTCTTGAGAGGAGAAGAATGAGAGGGGATCTTATTAATGTCTATAAATACCTGAGGGGTGGGTGTCAAATGGAAGGAGACAATCTATTTTCTGTAGTGCCCCATAATAGTACAAGGAATAATGGGTATAAATTTGAGCATAAAAGGTTCCACCTCAACATGAGGAGAAACTTATTTACTGTGAGGGTGACAGAGAAATAGAACGGGCTGCCCAGAGAGGTTATGGAGGCTCCTTCTCTGGACACTTTCAAAACCCATTTGGATGCATTCCTGTGTGGCATGCCCTAGGTGATCCTGCTTTGGCAGGGGGGTTGGACTTGATGATCTCTAGAGGTCCCTTCAAACCCCTAACATTCTATGATTCTATGATTCTAGCTATATGGCTACCCAAGGGGCAGCTGACTGCAGGCTTACTCGGGATGTCCTGTGCTGTGCCAGATCATACTGTGGCACTGTACTCTAGAAGGGTTGACAATAAGCTGCCTTATCAAGAGATAGGGACAGATTAAAAAAAAAAAAAAAAAAAATCAGTTAAGATTAAATTTATTGACTCAGATGAGTTAGCTTTTGGACTGCAGAATCTCAAAGCTGGATGTGACGTTTCTGTCTTTTAAAACAAAATCTGTGAAATTGAATTTCTGAGGAGGCCTTCAGCACACGTGTCACTGATGGGACTACAACTGGTCAAAAAGTCATTTTATGGATTATTTTCTGTTACTGAATTGTGAAATATATCTACTTACCATTCCACACAAGCTGTTCTACTGAAAATTTTAATTCTCAAATCAGGTTTTTCAAATTTTAATACTAGGCACTGGAATATAAGTGGTCATTAAAGGAAAAGGGGAGGAACAAGTAGTTTATTTTGAATAAGAAACAGTGGATATGTACAAAGATTCATTTTTCTGTTTTGGTTTTTTTTTGTGGAGACGTTGAATAAAATTTTTGATTTTGTGTCTGCTGATGGAAGTTGGCCTCCATCATGCTTTTTTTAAAGTTTTCTTCTAGTAAAAGTTAATTCTAGTAAAAGTTAATTTTTAATTCTTAAAAAGGAAGATAGGGATAGATCTACAAAGATATTTAAGTGCCATTTAAATGTACCAAAGTTATAGGAAGTATAGATATATAAAATAATACTTACTAGTTATTAAAACATTTTCTTCCGAGAAAAAATTTGTCTGCTGTGTTAAATTCAAAATGTGACATAATGACTAAACACAATGGATAAATGCAGAAAAAGAAACTATGGAAAATATTTCTAATTCTCCAGAGAAGGACACTGATAATTTTGAACATATTTTGTTAATAACTGTAGAAATAGGATTACTGATAAAGCAACTCCATGCTCTCATAATGTTGTATATACAAACATTTTTTAAATGTCATGCTCTATTTTACATATTCCAACAAAATGGAATATTCCTACATTTTTCATGTAATTGATAAATCCCATTACATTTCACCAAGTCCCTGTGAGTGTTTTCTGTGACTTCCAAGGACTGGCTCTCTTATTTATTCCTTCAAATCAGTATGCATATACATGAAATATGAATCTTTTTAAATCTTCTCATTCCCCAATTTTTGACTCATATTTCATAAAGACTATCAATTTCCAATACTATAATTGTGATAAGATGTCAAGTCCTGACTGGTTCTTCCCATTCTTCTGTCATGTACCACTCTGCAGAAATACTTATTTGTTGGTATTAATATGTCAGTTTACCTGAATACAAGACAGTACTGCAGCTGCAGAGTCTCTTTGTGTTTTAGAAAATAACATGACAGAAGAAGGCAATAGACAAAGAAAAATGAAAATGAAAAATAAACATGTAGCTAGAACAGATTAACACATTTTGAGACAGAATTTGTGGGCTCCACTTTTATTTGTGTTAGATATACAGAATTTTAGAGATAAATGGAAAAACAGTAATATGAACACCACTAATACGATCTGTCAATTCAGTGAGAAAAAAACCCCTATCACATCAGCAGGATGAGGCCCGCTGGTGTATCTGTCTTTATTTTCTGAGAGCAACTTTGTCCTGTACAACCTCACATCAGGTTTCCTATTTCTCACTTCTGTCCATTTTTTAAAACCATGATGAAAAATAAAATTCAGGGCTCTGTTCTTTCTAGAATATTTTTGTTCACTTGTCAGTAGTATAGGTCTATAGAGCTATTCATACCTCAGAAGTAAGACCTCAGCCATTGAAATATGGGGGGCTTTAGCAGTGGAGTAGCTAATGTCTATGTCATCTGTAAAGGTATCTCAGTGCTTTAAATGGAAACAACTTTTTTTACTTTATCTTAACACTTTTCAATTTTGGAATAATCGAAAGTGGTACAATTACTCCTAATGATTTTTCAGTTCCATTAATTTTGTTGCCCTTTGGGAAAGAAATGAAAGTACCTGTTGAGATTTCCTAATAAGAATCATGACAGAGAAGTTATTTTAAGACACTGTAGTTCCTCACAGTTTAAAATTGATCTGTCACGGTTTAGGGTCAGGGCAGCCCCTTAAACCTATAACAGATGCTCTCTGTTAACCCCCCTCCCTCCCCAGAGGGGAAGAAAAAGGGAATAAGGGAGAGAGACTTAGCGATTAGAAAAGGAAACTAGAACAGCTTTAATGAAAATTAAATTAATAATTATAAAAATGGAATATATACAAATATATACAAAACCAGTATCGAACCCAACCCCCCTGGCGGTAATTACATCACTGTCACCACTGATGCTGTGGAGGCACCGGGGCAGTCCCAGACTGGGCCCTGCAGCAGACGGGAGCTGTATTCAGGAGCTGGATTCTGGTACTGGGTTCAGGAACAAGCAGATCGGATCGAAGGCAGAAGAGACAGAGTCCTCCTTGGGTGCTCCGAGGAAGGAACTGAAAGAGGACCCAAGCCAAGCCAAGCAAAAGATGGCAAAGCAGTCCAAGAGGGGAGAGAAGAGCCCAGAGACCCTTCGGGTCCCTCAGCTCTAGACCAAATATGGCATATATGGGATGGAATACCTCGTTGGTCAGTTTAGAGTCACCCGTCCTGTCCGCCCCTCCCTGAAGGTGCAGCCTTTCACTTTCTACACCCCCCAATGTGGTACACAGGACCCAGCAGTGACCTTGGTCTGCACACCAATCCTTGGTACTAACTCTAAACATAAGGTGTTATCACTGCTAGAAGCAGACACTGTCTGTGAAAACAGGCTGCTAACTTCAGAAAGTGCAGTTAATTAGAAGAACTGAGCTGAAAAGTAAAATTACTGAACAGAATTAATTCTGTTTTCACTCAAACCAGGACATGATCATACAGAAGTTCTTCAAAAGTTCTTTTTTTTCTTATAAGTACTCAAATTAAAATCAAATTACATGTCGTCTGTGTGTTGTGTATCTTTGTACTACAGTATTGTCACTGCTAGTGTGTAGTGGGTCTGGCTGAGCTGCTTTTCCCCATCCAGCCCTCATGCTGCAGTACTGGGAGCTAGAGGGTGTTGATAACACAACTGTGTTATGACTGCCAGTGCTCACACGGCACCAGAGGATGGGGGGGCAGGATGGGAGAGGGGATACAGCCAACCTGATCTGACCAGTGGGGTATTCCATACCATATGATGTCAGCTCAACTGTAAAGGGAGAGGGCAGGAGGAGGATGGGGGGGCATTCGGCTTTGTCCTCCAAGCAGCTGCTATATGTTCCTGGAGCCCTGCTTCCTGGACTCGGCCTGACATCACCTGCGGATGGGAAGTAGAGAATAACATCTTATCGATCATAACCCACAGCTCTTTGCATCTTATTCTCTTCCTGCGTGCTGTGCTGGCAGGGGTTGGGGGAGTGATAGAAGGTCTTGCTGGGCACCTGGTGCCATGCCAGGGTCAACCCACTACAATGAAAATGACTTTCAAAAAGAATTGCAATGGTATATAAGTTAATCTGGTTCTAAGCACTCAGTTTTTTTCAGGCAGCCATGACTTCACTGCTGTGACACTCTTAAATTTGCTATGCTTGTGATGAATTGTCTTTGCTTGCTACATGGCTACTTAGAAAATTGAATTTTTATCTGGAATTGAGGAGAAACATAAAATTATTTTAAGCTTTGATGAGAAATTAAATGACAACATATGAAAACTATTTTCATATTCCTAAAAGTAGAGAATAACATCTTGTCTATCATAACCCATGGCTCTTTTTGTCTTATTCCCTCCCTGCATGCTGTGATAACGGGGGTCGGGGGGCAGTGATAGAAGGGCTTGGTGGGCACCTGGTGCCGTGCCAGGGTCAACCCAGCACATAGTGATAGGCCATAGACATTGTACAGAATTTACAAGGCCTCATGACTGAGTCATGTCAGCTTTACTCTGTCTGAACTTTTCTTGATTTGCCTGCAGCTTTGTTTTACTTGGTGTAGGTGTGATACTAATTTATCTACTTGACCAGGTATCTGTCGCTAATTTGTTTTAATTTTGTTTATCTTCATGTGGTACAACCATAGCTTTACAGCTGTAATAAGAATTTATTCTATAGTTGATATTTACAACTCTTAACACAGCCACAGAATCAAAAAATCACCAAATTACAGAAGGGTAGGGGTTGAAAGGGAGATCATATAGTCCATCCCTCCTGTTAAAGTAAGTTCACTCAGAGCAGGTTGCTCAGGGCCACATCCAGGAAGGTTTTGAACATCTCCAGAGGAGAATCCACAGACTCTCTGGACAGCCTGTTTCAGTGCTCCATCAGCCTCAAAGGAAATATTTTTTTCCTCATGTTCAGATGGAACTTACTGTGTTCCAGTTTGTGCCAGTTACCCCTTGTCCTGTTGCTGGACACCACTGAAAAGAGTTTGGCCCCATCCTCTTGACACCCAACCTTCAGATATTTATAAACATTGATAAGATCTCCTCTCAGTCTTCTCTTTTCCAGGCTAGTGGCTGGACATATAGTGTGTAGATGTACAATGATGCAGCGTGCAGAAAATCTGCCCCTGTACATACAATAGGAAAGGCCTTGAGAACCGGAGACACAGTGCAGGGTAGAGGATTACAGGCATAGAGCACTAAAACACGGTGCATAGGTCTGGTACTGGAAAGCTCACAGAAAAAAATAATTCATAAAAGATCAGCTAAAGATATATAGATGAAGGTGGAAAAAAATGGTTTTAGGGGTAACAAAGATAATGAAGAATACAGGGGGGATTATCACCATTATTATTTCCCACACAGCTGCTTCTCAGTTGTGTTTTGGAGAAATCAATGATGCTGGCATTAATCAGGTTTAATATATCCCAAGGTATCAGTGCATTTGAAACATAATAACATCCCTGTGTATTTTAAAGATGCCCATTTACATTGGTATTAAATAATAACAATAACAATAATAACAACAGGTTTTAATTATAAAAACAAAGTATTTCCTTTAATGTTTCTTATATGTGTCTCAAAAATTGTGTTTTAGATAAAGGTACTTTGGAACATCTTAAATAATAACTTGTTCTAGTAAAATTTCAATTAAATGACACTAGTTTTTTTGGTAGTAGATTTATCAACCATAGCTGGAATCAAACTTTTTCATGAATGAAAATATTTTGCTCTGTAACCTATATCCTCTCTGCATGGCAGCTCAGGTAACTGACCTGAAAGTTCAGAGTGATTGAAGGACCCATAGAGCTGTTCAGGCTGAGTAGCCGCAAGTATACATGCAGATAATAGCAGCAATTTGAATGACATTTGCTAATAGCACAAAGCCAGGAGTTTATATCCTTCTTCTAAAGCTGTTACCTCTAAAAGCTTGATGGGTCCTGTAGCTGTTCAACCCAGAATCAACCCAGAACAAAGTACGTTATTTTTCCAGGGAAGATAGCAGGTCCGCAGACAGCCCCTCTGGGAAGAATGTTATCTATGGCAGCTACCACATTAGTATGTACAGCAACCAGAGAGGTTCATCTTCCTTTTCCGCTATCTGTAAGGATTTTGAAGAAGAAAAAACTGATGGCCTGCTGAGCTTGTGTTTACATGCCACCACTGAACAGAAAAAGAGGTTGAATAATTACAAACAGAGTAAGTATTTCAGAAAACAGGAGACTAAGAGAAATTCTAGTAAAAGTCCCTCATAGAAGATGAACAAAATTTAAAAGTAAATACTTACTTCTTATAGCCTTATTTATAATTGAGAGACAGAAGACTCATAATACTAGCTGAGGAATTATAGAAAAGTCTTTATAACCTCTAGTATACAAATCAGATATCCTAAGAACACAGCAATAGTTCCCCATTAAGATGTGTGTCTATGCTTGTATTTGGGAGGGCACAATTCTTTTGCAGTTTTCTAAGCAGGAAATAGAATCATAGAATTGTCAGGGTTGAAAGGGACCTTAAAGATCATCTAGTTCCAACCCCCCTGCCATGGGCAGGGACACCTTCCACTAGAGCAGGTTGCTCAGAGCCCCATCCAGCCTAGTCTTAAAAACTTACAAGGATGGGGCTTCCACCACCTCTCTGGGCAACCTGTTCCAGTGTCTCACCACCCTCACGGTGAAGAAATTCTTCCTAATGTCTAAATAGGATGCTCTTTTGTCAGACAAGCCTGCAAAATCAGAATTTTGCCTGGCTATTCCATATTAAATTCTACCCATATAACAATGGATACAAATTTAAAATCAGAATTTCCAATATCTAGTAACAAAATATTTTAAACAAAAATAATTTCTTTCCCTAGTCCTTAACTTTTAACTGCACATGACTTCTAAGCATATTGTGATCTGTAATCTAGTTTTAATACTATAATTATTTACTGGTTTTAATCTACATCTATTTTCACTATGTGTAAAATCAATGCCAGTACAGATTTGTTGGTGTATCTGGCCAAAAACTCTGGTTCCATGAATATACTTTATAAGGAAAAGCAAAGAAACAAAAAGCAAGAAAGACAAAACTGATGAATTTAGGAATTTTTGAAATCATAGTTATTAATGAAGAGCATGTAAACTAACTCCTTTTTAAAAGACTGAAAATCAAACACTAGAATTTGTGTTTCTTTTATTATTCAAAGTATAAATTTATCCACAAATTTATCCACAATTCTCTTCTCACCTTTTCCCAGTAAGTTACATATTCTCTAGCTCTGCTGCCTATCCTGTTCTACAATTTGTGACCCCTGTCTTTCACTAAAGAAAGAAGCACAAACAGTGCTTCATGTTCACATCAGTTATTAAAAATCTTAGAACTATATGCTTCCACTAGCCCATAAAGTGACCTGTTGTTTTGGCTAATTTTTTTCCTCATAGGGTTCAGATTGTTTTATATTAATTCTGAATGAAAGACTGATATTATGCTATATAATTTGACATGAATTTAGGATGTCTAAGTAGCCTTCCCCAATATAATAATGCAAGATAGTAAAATGTTACGGTCATTATTATTTGTTATTACTAATTTTTTTAATCACCCTCTGCTATTTGGGGATATCTAGTAGGACCAGGGCTATTATAGGTTCTGAAATCACTTAAGTAAATCTATTTACAGGATATGTTTGTTATTCAGATTGATGCAAATGAACTGGTTTCTGAACCAGAAAGGAAAGTACCAGCTCCATGATTAGAATATCTATATGACTGAATCCAAATTAAAAAATACCACTAAGAGTCTTATTATGTGAGTTAAAGCAAAATGCCTGAAGTTAATGTCTGTCTCAGTGATGTCCGTGTGAGACAGATCATGTGAATAAACCCTTAACAGAGAATTAGGATTAAAATCTTGGTTTGTGTTAAGATCTCTGGACTATTCTCTCTTTCAGATGATAACTTTAATTACTTGTGAGGCTGGGTAGGAAGCACTTTAAAAATTAATGCATTTTGACAATATTATGAATGGTTGTAGGCGGTTGGTATTTTGCCAAATGAATATTACAGGAAGGCTGAAGGCAAAGATGCATACCAGGATTAGCGGAGGAAGGGAACTGTCAAGACAGACATAAATGCCTTATGGATTGTTCCTAGATAGTTTCTTGACTGTTATATATATTGAAACTATACAATAACTGTCTTTTAGGACACTAAGCTGTAAGGTTATTATTTTCAGTTTTAAAGCGTATTTTCATAGCCACCATTTCTATTAATTTTCTCTCATACTATTAGACATTAAATTGATGGTGCTTCTCCAGCCCACAAAGTGATATTGTGATACTTTCTTGAGAAAGAGAAAGCCATGTCCATTTCAAATGTGCCAGACATTCCAACAACTTTATAGCTGGAAAAGAAAACCATGCAACACATAGGCTCATGAAGTCTTCCCAAGTGCAAAATATATTAAAAAAAAAAAAAAATATTTTCTTTTAAAAAGGAGAGAAGACAAAATTCTTCTATACTACCTACCTCAGTCTATCTGTCCTTTATTCCTGATCCAAAAAAATCCCTCAACATTTTTAAATAAGATTCCTCTCTTGTCACTATTCATATTGTTTCTGAATAATGTGAAGACAAAGATATCACACTGCTTTTCTAATTTTATTAATATATATAGCTTGAAACGTTATGCTGATGTTTTCTACAAGAGAAATATTTCTCTGGAAGCAATTCATTAGAAAGAGATATTGTTTATCCACAGACAGCAGCTCAGCATCATGCAGCCACTCACTCACTCCCTGCCCAGTGGGATAAGAACTGGAAAAAATCCAACAAATAACTCACGGATTGATATAAGGACAGTTTAATAACTAAACTAAACTAAACTAAACTAAAGTAAAATGTAATAATAATAATAGAATATGATAATAATAATTGCAATGAAGGAACATTTAGCCTTGAGAAAAGAAGGCTGAGGGAGACTTTATTGCCCTCTACAACTACCTGAACGGAAGTTGTATCGAGGTGGGAGTTGGTCTGTTCTCCCTGGTGACAAGTGACAGAACAAGAGGAAATAGCCTGAAGTTGAACTGGGGGGGGGGGCGGGGGGGGGTTCAGTCTGGATATTAGGAAGCATTTCTTTCCAGAAAGGGTTGTCAGGCATTGGAATGGCCTGCCCAGGGAGGTGGTGGAGTCACCATCCCTGGAAGTGTTTAAGAACCGGGTAGATGTTGTGCTTAGGGACATGTTTTAGTGGTTTTTGATAGAGCTAGGAGTAAGGTTGGATTGATGATCTTGAAGGTCTCTTCCAGATGAAACTATTCTATTTTTCTATGAAAATAACAAAGAGGGAAAAAAACCCCGCAAAAGACAAGTGATGCACCATGCAATTACTCACCACCTGCTGACTGATTCCTAAGCAGTGATCATCTGCCCTCCCTGGCCAACTCCCCCAGTGTATATACCAAGCATGATGTTCTATGGTTGGAAATGTCCCTTTGGCTAATTTGGATCGTCTGCTCTGGACATATTTCCTTACAGCCTCTTGTGCTCCTGAATGCTAGGAAAATATGGCAAGTTGAATCCTTGATTCCTTATCAACAAGTAAAAACATCAGTATATTATCAGCATTCATCTCATCCTAAATCCAAAACACAGCACTATTCTAGCTAGTAAAGAAGAAAAGAAGCAAGCTACTAAGAAGAAAAGGAAATTATCTCTATCCCAGATGAAACCAGGACAAGAAGGTAGAATATTAGGTGGGTCAGGGTTTGTTTATACACTATCAAGGGGAACCAATTTCCTGCACAGGGAAGAATATGTGACATTCCTTAGAAGACAGGCACTGTCTTTTTTCCTGCCCACACCCATAAAAAGGGCTCCAGGACATACTGTGCCTAGCCAAGAGCTAGAAATGGAGACACCGCTGTTCTCAATAGTTTTGAGAGTAGAATTAAACATGTTTAAAATTCATATTTTGTGGGTTTTTTCCTTGGATTACATTGTGCTCTACTGGAATGACAACCCTGAATGAAGCAAGAAAGTACCTGTTTTTTCAATATAGGGTATGGTGCAGGAAGTGAACAACAGAATAGGAAAAAAAAAAAAAAAAACCAACCCAAATCTATTTGATATACTATTTAAAATTCACTTCTCTGATAAAGAGAATTACCATAGTTCTTTCTTGTTACATGATTTTAAGTACTTTTAGTACTATTTAAAGTACTTTAAGTATTATTTTAAGTACTTCTAACTTACACAAATTAGTTTCTGAACTCCCTAGAGGAAGACCATATCTCATTTTATGTTCAGGATTTATCTTGCATTCTCAGATAGTATATGTGTTACTAAAACTAACAAGGACAGCAATAGTAAATAAACACATTCAACTTAAGATTTCATTTCTCTAGGCACAAAGTGGGATTCTTTTTTTCCTTTTATCCATTAATTTAAATTCTGCTCTTCCAATGTCTTGGTTTTAGAGATAGGGATGTAATTTACCATTATAGTTGAACTTCAAAACTACATTCTTGTAAGAGATGACATTCACATGTAGACTGAAACCTCAGAACCCACTGACTCAGAAAGTTCAGAATGTGTTTATCAAAACTATCTTTTCAGTCTAAAGGGGTAGAAACTTTTCTTAAAAGAAATCAGACAGTAAAATATGTATGAATATCCTAATCTTGTCTTTCCTGTAACACAGAGAATCACTGTCATTGCCCATGGTGGGTGAAATATAGACCTTAAATAGAGAAGAGGATTTTGTCCTTCACTCACATAATCTTTGAAGATACATAGGTCAGTACTTTTTCTGGAAGGGAAGTGTGTTCCTGGTAGCTGTAGAAATAACCATGTAAAGGTAGAGTCGTCTTTCTTTTATTACCAAGCTGGTGGATTGGTACGATTTTTTTGTTTTGTATGCTGAATAACTGTAGATTTTAGGCTTTGAGAAACACACACAGAGTATTTGACAGACTGGGCTATGGAC
This sequence comes from Todiramphus chloris collaris, assembly GCA_025345505.1. Classification (NCBI taxonomy): domain Eukaryota; kingdom Metazoa; phylum Chordata; class Aves; order Coraciiformes; family Alcedinidae; genus Todiramphus; species Todiramphus chloris. Next base: position 837,780 of record JANVCC010000067.1, on the reverse strand, counting down.
AATATTGCAAACAGTAATTCATTACAGCCATCATGGGCAAGATGGTAACTATAGTATCATCACATATTAGTGGTATAGGATCATGTATGGTGTTCCATCTGTGTTTCTGTTTCTCATTAGATTATTCTCAATGTGTAGGAGGAAGTTCAGAGTAAAGGGGTAATCCTGGAAGGCTGGAGCATCCTCAGAGAAAAAGTAAAAGTACCAATCATCTTTAGAGGAAGCACACAGCATTAACCTGGATCATGTCTTCATCTTATAGCACTCTAAACTTTCTGAGGTAGGATGCTCTATAACCATTGACATATAAACTATTGCTGTAAACCAAGCTAAGGCAAGCTTCATTTCCAATTCTTCCATGCATATTCAGAAGTCTGTATTTTAAAACTGGGTTAATTAGAACTGGCAAAATAATCACTGACTAAATAACTGCAAAATCCCATTATTAAAAATGATCCATTTTGAATTTAATGACTATAAAAATGGTTTGAGAAGTCTTAACTATAATTTTATTTTTACACTATAATTTTATTTTTACACTTGAATAGTCAGAACTTCAGAGTAAAGGCTCAGACTGTCTTCTTCCATGTACAATCTAGTGCTGCTGTAAAACTACCATAAATATCAATGACAACAGAGCTCCAGCCAACACATATGAACCCTTTCCTTTTAAACACCTCATTTCACTCTTTGAGAAATGTTCCTCTTCTGCATTTTATCTGCAGCAATATCTCTTATTTACTCAGGATCTATTTACTTCTACAAAAAAAAATAATGAATGTTACAACCATCTTGCTAGCGAATATTGAAAATTGGACTTCAAATGGAAGATGTCAAAACAATGGGAGGTCAATGACTCTCTTCATTCTGGTATGCAACCTCTACTTCCTTCTCTGAAGTCTGTAAAAAGGGGAGGAGAAAGCAAGGAAAAGAATAAAAATACACCAATCGTGAAAAAGCTCTAACTGTCGTTTAATTTGCAAAGTTGAAAAAGATCAAGAAAGAAGAAACATCTGTGGAAGCAAACAACTTTTGGATTAGATCCAATGGGAATGAAGACTACAGGAGACGGAAACTCTGCTCGGGAATAGTAAAACAAGTTGTAGTGAGTAAGTACAAAGTAGCCATACTGCAAACTGCAAAAAAGTTAGGAGATACTATGTTACTTAGACCCTGGAAGCTGTAGAAACATGGAACTGTGTATGGTTAATTTTATCCTACTTCTTCCATATCTCTTTATAAAACTACAGTATGCTATACATCTTAGTGTTACCTGATGTAGGGATATTAGTTGTCATCTTTTCTTTAACATAATAGTACAGACCAAAACATAGGGAAGAAGTTTAAAATGGTGTTTTTATATTTCTCCTTACCTTTCTCTAGCTTATGAATTTAGGTGAGATTTCTAAATCCTTAAATAACATTTTGCTATACATGCTTTATGCCTGCATATCTGAATTGCAGGTGTCCCACATATAATAATATATATAATAATATAATATGTCAGCATAAGGAATAAAAAGTCTTCTATGGACCATTGAAGTCTTAAGGAACTCATTATTTTATTAAAATTTCTGTAACCTTTCCTCATTAAGCAAAGACTTACCTTTTAACATTGTCTCTATATAATGTTGCACTGGATTTACATTTCTTTTTTGTTTTTCTAATTTTTTATATGTCTTGTGGTATCGATGAACTTAGAATACACATTTTTACTAAATTTCCTCAGGGAAATACAATGTTATGAATGAATTTACCTGGAAACTTCAATGTGGAAATAAGATTCACTTCTTTAATAAGGAATATAATTAACAACTTTATCACATAAATAGAGCAGACAGTTAAATCATCCTCCTTGCTTGTCAGCAACCTTTTAAAATCTTTTCCACTTCATTCCCAAACAGTTATGTTCACTGCAAGAAGTATTGTCCATCTTAATATTGTTCTGAAGAAGTTATCACAGAACATATCAATATTCAGATCTGACATAAAAATACAGCTATCTTGCAAATGGTTAATAATGATTGTTGTATTTTCAGTTACTGAAAACTGTGCCTGAAGGAAACTATCAAATGAAGCAAGCTGCTGGTTTTATAATATGTGTAATATGTGCTAGCAACAGATTTTGCAATAGATTATCAAAACTGAAGGGTTATTAATAAGTTTTCACATCTACCAAAGCTCACCATATCAGAAACATATATAAGTTATTTTCTTCATCTCATTTTATAAATATTGTAAGCAACAATAATTAATTTAGAGACCAGAGCTATTATCTCTAGGAAATGCATGTGTTTCATGTTACCTGTTTTTGATCTTCTTTAATTTTGGTACATAGTATCTCCTGATCATCTAGGGACATAACTATGTTAGACAATTAATAATCTTCAGCTAGACAATCTCATTAAAGCAGCCTAGAGGGGTACATTTTCAACTTCATTCAGAAAATTAGAAATTACTACAAAAAAAGGCCATATGATAGCATATATTGATTTTGTATTAACCTAACTACATCACTTAGGTTATCAGACTTTATGGAGATACCAAAATAAACAGACAATAGTTAGGAATTTTGATGAAGTTATATGGTTAAAAAAATGTACAGGGATATACTGTTCTAGTTCTTTGATTTAATCCTTATTCCCTAACAGCTGTTGCTTTAATCATAGACCTTTTTTTTTTTTTTTTTTTTTTTTAAATCTGCTAATTCTAAAGACTAATACTGATATTACTAAAGTTAGTCAGAGGAACTATTTAGGCTGGTAGCAGCTGAGTTAGTCTGGTTGTGAATATGTAATAAATAACAAGCAAACATGGACTGAATTATGTTTAAGTAAGGCACTTTTACAGTTTCCAGCTTCTGCTGCCACATTTGCCTTGGTTATTGTTAGGCAACATAGCCTTTTCTAATTATGAGATTTGAACTAGAACATTAAAGGATTCTTAGTAAGAACATTCTAATCTGAGGCTAGATTTATGAAAAAAGAGTTGAGAACTCTATCCTTAGGCTTTAAGCAAGTTAAAACATAGAATACCTTATGAACACCTAAAAAAAAAAGTTAGGAAATAACGTGAAGCAGCATGTTATTATTTTGTTCAGAGTTACGTGCTCTTGTCTGAGAGTAATCATGGGAATATGAGAGCAAGAAGGAATTGCCATTTTTCAAAAAAGATACAGGAAATTAAGGTCCCTTTGAGGCTGTGAATTTGCTGATGTGAAAAAATAAGTTCAAGATGGAAAATTAAAAAGAGCCTACTTAGCAAAATAACCTCCTAATATTTATCTAAAAATACATTGTAACTAAATTAGCACATAGCAGCTTTCTTATTATTTATAAATTAAATACTTGCTTGGACAGTTAATGTAAGATCCAAGTAAAATATTCTTGTTAAGTCCCTATTTAGGAGGGGGGGATGGATGTAAATAAAAGGAAACTAGCACTAAAACTTGGGAACAAATATTTTGAAAGAATATGACTTTTTAAATTAATTAAATTTAGCTCTCCTTCAGAGATACACTCCCCAAATATGTTTGTACACAAAGGATAAGGACTTCTGTTGTGACTGATATGAGCAGCTACTGCTGTTTTAAGTAGTATGTGGAATATTGTCTGGAACTGTTTATTTAGGTTATTCGGACTTGATAAGAAAATGCTATTTCTATATTCTTATGTTCATAAACAGCATGCTGAAACACAACTTGCCTTCTCAACTTCAGTATCATCTAAAGAAAACAGCTAGAAGAGCTTATTTGAAAAGTTTTCAATTTATATGCCATGCACTGAAACTTAGTTATTAAGCAATTTATATTTGCTAAGTTGAAACATCCCTACATACTCATGTCATTCATCAGATCAGTCTACCCTTTACCAAAATAACTATATGACAAATGACTAACTTCTTCTCCCTTTGAAAATATTTCTAGATAATTAACAAAAACAAAACCAAAAAAATTATATTGAACTCTCTGAAGAATCTTCAAGAACATAGATATATGACATATAGTCACTTGTATTAGTTCAATTCACTTAAAAAAGAGAAAATTATTTTTGAAGTGTGAAGATTAGATGTCTGCTTTAGTTGATATAATCAGAGGTGAACAGGGAACAATATATCTCACTCTATGTAGATATTTAGATGAGTTGCTCTTTTAAGTGCTGTAAACTACTATTTCCACCAACATGGAATCTGGAGATTTTACAAGACAAGTGTATCATCTTGTACTGTCAGCTAGAAGTAACTGAATCACACCTTTATATTTGGTCATTTAAATCACCCCATAAACTCCACTAGGTGTATAACTGCATAACTGATTCAGCTCTTCAATAACTGATAATCTAGCTACATACCTGGGTAACTGATTATAGGAAACTTTGCAGCTTGTGTTCAAGTTGTGAGAAGACACATTGTGGATCCAGGTCACAGATTAAGATGCCTACATTTAGATACCTACCTATGGACCTTCACTATGTATCTAAAATGAAAACAGTAGCCATGCTCTCCATAGACTACATCTAATTCATTGCCATCTGAATTTGGAATTACATTCAAAGTCACAAAATTCTAAGTTAATAACATTTATCATTATGCATAATCCTTTTGTAGGGATCTCTAGATCTTTCTGTTCATACCAGAACTTTCTAAAATAGCACAAGCATATCTTCAGAACAAAATACTATAACTGCTTTGTTTGAGAGAAAAATGCTAACACCTTAGTAATTTTTTGTATTAAAGTTTAGGCAGGTAAAAGAACCTCTGCTTAAACTTCTGCATTTTATTAGATGTGCTCTGTTCTTTCAGGAGCACAGACATCAGCCACCCATCTTTTCTACAAATGTGTGATGGGGAAAGAAGGAACAGAGGAAAGCTGGTGCAATTCTACCTGATTAGCTCTGTGTTTATCTCTTAAAACTCAAAAAATACAGAAACTATGTCCTAAAATATAGTGTCTGGGCATAACTTCTCAGGATACTTATACTTCAGCATTATACTACTAAGTATAAATACCTAGGAAAAAAAAAGAAAAGGTAGTCTCTTAGAGGTCAAGTAGCTTGTTAAAAGGATCCCAGGTTAATTTGCTTTTTTAAATCTACTGGAAGTGCATTGGTCATTCTTCTCTTAGTGTTAAAGAATCAGAACAAACATATGAGAAATATAAAATGAGATTTTTCTGAATAAAGTTGCCTAGCTGATATATGACCTCAATTTATTTTTAAGAATTGTTTTCAGTCATATCCATGCTACATATAAATGGAAATTCAGAAAAAAAAATGTATGTTGCATCTCACTATGCAGCATGTACTAAAGAACAAGGAAATTATTCTCCACTCTTTCTTTGAGGATTAAAATTTCCTCAATAGTGTAAGTTGTTTATGATGTAATAAAGACAGAAGCTAATTAACCAGTCAGAGTATTTGAAATATGAAAAGAAAACCTGTTCCTAGGCTTATATTGAAGAAATTAAATGTTAGGAAATACTGAAAGAAAAGTTATATGACAAATAAAATGAGAAAATTATCAGTTGAATATGGTATATTCATACAGCTCTATTTATCTATGTACTGTCAGTACAGTACAACAACACAGTGTTGTTTGGTTTTTTTGGGTTTTTTGGGTTTGGGTTTTTTTCCGAGAAAATAGATGTAAAGTCAGGCCATTTATTTTTCTATTTATTTTATATCTAGTGCCACTTCAGCACAGTATATTTGTTTTATCTGATGCCAAGCTTCTCTGACATGTTTCAGTCATTCAAGACTGGAAATGAGCATTGAGTAGGCCAGACAAATGTTGTTGTTACTATGATTTCTCTTGGTAAATGACTTTGAGAAATATTACTTGCAATATTAATAGAATAATCATAGAATCATAGAATGATAGGGGTTGGAAGGGACCTCTGGAGATCATCAAGTTCAACCCCTCTGCCAACACAGGAACACCTAAGGCATGCTGCACAGGAACATACCCAGGCAGGTCTTGAAAGTCTGTAGAGAAGGCTCCACAACATCTCTGGGCAGCCTGTTACAGAGCTCCATCACTCTCACAGTGAAACTTCATGTGTTTCACCTTGCTACCATTACCTCTTGTCCTATCACAAGAGACTGGCCCCTTTTACTTGACACCCACCCTTTGAATAAAAATTAATAAGATCCCCTCCTAGTCTTCCCTTTTCCAGTCTAAACAGCCTCAGGTCTCTCAGCCTTTCCTCATAAGAGAGATGTTCTAGTCCCCTCATCCACTCCAGTATTTCCCTGTCCCTCTTGATCTGGGGACACCAGAACTGAACACAGTAATCCAGATGTGGTCCCACTAGTTCTGAGCAGAGCAGGAGGAGAACTTCCCTCAACCTACTGTACACATGTTTCTTTATGCATCCCAGCATACTAATGGCCTTCCTCGCCACAAGGGCACATAGCTGCTACATGGATAACTTATTGTCCACCTGGACACCAAGATTCTTCTCCATGGAGCTGCTTTCCAGCAGGTCTACCCTTAGCCTGTGTTGTTCCTCCCCAGGTATAGGACTCTATGCTTATTCTTATTGAACATCATTAGGTTTGCCTTTGCACATCTCTCCAGCCTATCTAGTTCTCACTGGATGTCTGCACAACCTTCCAGTGCATCAGTCACTCCTGTCAGTCTACTATCATCATCAAACTTACTGAGAGTACACTCTATCCTTTCATCCAGGTCATTGATGAGGAATAAATCAAAGGAAGAATAAGTCAAAGGCATGAGCAAAGCAGGGCAGTTCAGGAGAATATATATAGACTTCATGAAAAAGAAAAGTCAAAACCCACTATTATGGCATAGTGCCATATACCATTCTCCATGGTGTTGTTTGTTGTTCCTTTCTAAAAGGAATGTCCACTGATATTTTGACCTCACAGTATAAATAGTTGAAAATATTTTATTTAAGGACAAGCTCACAAGCAAATTGTTCAGTGATAATGATATGTATCTTCTGATTTCCCACAGACAACCGTGAAAGGAAAAGATATAGAGAATCAGGACTGTTAGTGTCTCTGCTATGCAAATGAACAGTTTAAGGAAATCATACAGTATTTATAGAAATTTCTTTGAGAAAATAACACATTTATTTCTCATAACACAAAATATTTTCCACAACACAATTGAATTGTAGTCAATTCACAAATCATAGAAAATTACTGAAAAAAAAAAAAACCAAACCAGGTAGTCTTTAAAAAAGACCCCAAAAAAACTCATTAAAAAAAATTCAGTGTATCTTTCTTTGTAGAGCAGACTTGCACAGGCACACTTTTTTTTAAGGAAAGAAATTAAAGTGGAGCATAGTCTCATTCTTTGTTATAAAATCCATGTATTGTGTCCTCATTTCAGATTTTCCAAAGTCTAAATCTTTCCTTAGAAGTTCTGCCATGCACACAGTTTTCATTAGAGAAATTCTGCTGATGGAACTCACCTATAAATTCCGAATCCCATGAAGAGCCTTTCCATTAATATTTAAAGCCGAGCTATAGTTTGTTGTTACTTTGAAGTGATCTTTCTTATCTTAGGAAAGCTACTGGGTATTTGGTGCAAGCCATCTGACAGCAATCTATCACATTGTATTTATGTAGCATTTCCTGACTTCGAATCAGATCTTACTCAAACATTGAAATTATTTTAAGTATTCGCTATTTTTGTTCTGAGAAAACAAACAAACAAACAACTCCCATAAGTCTGTTTAAGCTCTTCCCAATTAGAATCATATGATCATACAACAAGAGAACTGTGGAAGGTATCCAGTGCAAACTTCTGAACATACCTTAAAATAACAGAAGAGCTTATTCAGGGCCCTGTTTGATTAAGCACTGAATTCTCCTGAGGAGAGAGAAAGCAGAGCAAACCCCTTTGTCTGTCACTCTCATTATATACAAGAAAACCTTCAACCCTGTAAGCATCTTGATGGCTCTTCATTGGATTTACTCCAGTTTGTCAATGTCTGTCTTGTTTTGGGAAAGCAAAACTGTAGACTATTTGATATATGGTCTCACCAATAATGAATAATCACTTCCCTCAATATGAAAAGTCCTGTTTTGTTAATTAATACAGCCCAGTGTGTAGTTCGCCTTCACCACAATGGAACACTGATGATTCATATTCACTAGGACATCAGGTGACTTTCTGAAGAGCAGTCTCTCTGTCATACCCCAGCCTGTACTGTTCCATGAGTTCCAGCCTAGATGCAGGACTTCTTTCTAGACATCTTACAGTTTGCTTGTTCTCTTCTACAGCATTCAACAGCCATCTCCAACTTAAAAGACTAGTACCGGTTCTTTCAAGCCAGTTAACTTTCCCAGATTCTGAGTAGACACCCTCAAATATTGTAAGTATAACCTATTTTTCCTGGTGATCCTATTTCAGCAGCATCTTATTCTGTGGGCTGATCTTTGCTTTGCATCGTTTTTTACTCTACTGCCAGTCCTGAGTGTTTGAGTAAAGTAAAGTAAGGAATGCTTCAATTCCATCTGACAAGTAGTCTGTAAGTTTTCTTAATGTACTGTCTTTGTTATCTGATGCCATTTTTCAAACTGAGCCACTGATATCTATAATAAGTATAATGATGCAGATCAGTGCTCATTAGAAAAATCACACCTTAGATTGAAAAGAAATTCTCTTTCCATTCTCTCTTGTCCATGCACCAAACCGTCAGATCATTCAGGTGAAAACATTCAAATGAAGTTTATACAGGAACTTGTATTTCCTAATTCAGCCTTATCTTTCCAACAGTTATGAATCTTTTTAATGAGTTTCATGTTTGTTACCTATTTGGTTATCTGAAAGAGGCTCTCCCATCTAAGTAAACTGAGAATCTGCATGTTGTCTTTTCACCTTCCATCTCTTGCCCAGAAATTTTGGGTTCTGGAGGTTTTGCTTCTATGTTTCCTTTCAGATGTAATTATTGTAAATTTGGAGTATTTACACCTAATTACTTCGTGAGTTTTACAAAGTGTGATAGAAAGCATACTTCTTTACCAGATGCTTGGAGGGTTGTCTTAGCCCAGGCATGCTTACCGAGGAGGCTTGACGCTGTCTCGTGTGGCTTGTAATTTCTTTTATGTGATTTCTCCTACATAACTCTGTCTTAGAGGCATGAAGCAGATTAGAATTTCAAAGAGTATTAGAAGGACTATTAGAATACAGGGGAAAGGAATTTATATTCTCTCATGCTTTTTCACTCTTTTTAATTCTATTTCATTAATGAAAGAAAGAAAACAGTAACAGCAAAGAACTTTTGGTAGCAGGGGCTATACTTTTAGAACATTAAAAAAGGATTTTGTATCCATTACTTGAGTGCACTACTGCCATGAATATTCTTGAAAGCAGGAGTTCCATAGGGTTTTAAAGCTGGAATGGCTTTATAAGCCAGCCTGACTACTTCCACCAAGTTCAATACCTTCTACTTCATGTTTAGAATTTACATGTATACCCAGTTTGTTCTAAATGTAATTTATTTTAAATTTAAATATTTTAATTGATTTGGATAATCAAACTATCAGTTAACTGGGTCCTTTGGTATGCTAAATTATTAATATTCTTCAAAATATCATGGAAAAGTACAGGACATGATTCAGTTGCCACTTCAGACAGACAAGGATATCCAAACCAAAAGCATGACGTCCTCACAAGATACCTACAAGAGATTTCAGAAGAAGCCTGCAGGTTGCAGAGCAACAGATGAGATGCACAAAGTGGTCACAGAGAATGATGAATGTATAGCCCACAGCCAGACTACAGACGATTGAGACTCCTATTTAAGATACCTTCAGTGATGCAGGAATTTATAGGAAAGCTTGATATCTACTCTTTATTATCAGATACGGCTTAATAAACACTGTTCCTGGAGTCTCAGGAGTACTTTATCCCATCTTAAGGCTCCCTTTCTTCCCAGTCAGAGAACTTTAAATGTCAGTGCAAGAAGAACAGTTATTTTCTAGAAAGTTGAACCCTTATCCATCCACACAGAAAACACAATTATAGTCTTGGATATGTAACCTGTTGGGTCCTTGGCACGACCAAGAAACACCAAGGCACACATGGGCTCTTCAACAGAAGGATCCAAACTCAGATTCATCTCTCTCTGCTTTTCCTCTCACCTAGAGTGTGAGTTCAGAACACTGGGATGAAAATCCTTCTTTTCTGATGGTGCTGAGGGCTTTGGATTTATTACTTATGGCCTTCATCCATATTAAATGCATTGCCTTTATGGCATTTGACTCATAGCAGTAATTGCAAACTCTGAGTTAAGGAATAACTTTTACAACATTCCAAAAGTATAATATTTATTAGCTGGTACATTACATAAAAAAAAAATCCTTAAATTAATATGGTTAGCCAATAGGAAACACTAAAGGGAGGGAGGAACCCACATATCACTTGAATTTTGTTTTCTACTCCAGTTCTGAAGTAGGCACATTTGAGAAGCTGAAACCTACTCAGGTAGTCAAATAACTACAGCTCCCATAAACACCTAGTAACTTAGATGGGTTGTTATGCTTTCCCTTTAAAACACACCTATAAAATAAATAAATAAAAAAAGTAGTGCTGTTTGACTTTCATCTAATAATTAAGCTGTTACAACATTTACTTTGGGAATGAAAGATCTGTATTCAACAAATAACTTCTCCTGAGAATTTGTATGCACATATTTTTGATGTGAGAGCCAAAACAATAGAAACATTGTAAAAGAATTATATTACAGGCAAGAACTTATATTCCCATGAACTCCCAGGCCATGAATAATTAATCAGTATTTGTTTTAAAGGATTGCTAACTTGGATTTAAATTACACATCAACTCTCTAAATATTTCTGTAGGTTTCAAGCTTTTATCTAGAATGAGAAAAAAAAGTCAGAAATTATCTATTCAGAACCACGCTTTCTGAAAGCCATTTCCAGATAGGAGTTCAGGATTTGTAAACATCAAAGCTTTGTTTCTTGTTTAATGTCTTCTGCCCATCTATTTCTTCCATCCATCAGCATATAGAGAAGAAGGTCCATGGCTTTCTCAGTCAAGCATCTATAATTTCAGTTCCCACTTTGCAGATCCACTATCTGTTGTTTTTCAGTTGTCTTTACCCTTTTTCCTTTCTTTTTAATTGTTGAAGTGTACAGTTCTTACTCCTTTCCAAGGAAAAATTAAATAGAATGTAAACAACAGAAATTCTGACATTGAAAAGTGTTACGATTACTTGTTCTCATAACTGGGAAAGTTTATGTTAAACTGGATAACAAAAGGGAAAATTCTTTCACATTCTGTCATCAACAGAGAGGTTTTATGAGCTGTGGTAGACTATTTTTTAGTTTTTATTGTAACAATGGTCTATTACAATTAATACCAAGGGACTGAAAAAAAAAGCTAATCCTAAATTCATGTTTCTTGCGTGGAATTTTTTTAATACTTAAATTACATATTTATTCTGATTTTTTTTTTCTTGAAGCCAGAATTTATCTTTGTTTAGTTAGCAGAAATATTATAATTTCCATTAATTACTTCTCCTGTTTCAGTCAGAATTTAAAGTTGTAAATGCATTTTAGACACGTTGAAATCTGATATTATTACAGATATTATTACAGTTTAAGTATGTGTTGTGTTAAATTAGTTTTAACTTTATGAGGTAAACAGGTGTTTGTAATTAAGCATTTGCTTCACAATTGCCTCATGATTTGTTTTCATATCAGGTATTTACAAGTTGTAGGCATAAAAAGGTGATGAATAGGAGCAAGGAAACAATCATATACTGTCTGAACCAGCACATCCCTGGATGTCAGTGTGAAGGACACATTTAACTACCTTATTTCATCTTAGAAATTTTTGCTTACAACATTGTTTATATTCCAATATATTAGGTTAAACTGTCTCTCTCTTAGTGCAGGTTACCCTACATTGATCTGTTAATTTTGGTTTTAAACCACTCAAAAAATATGTTTTCTTTATTTTCCCTTGGGAAGATGTCACACAGTCTAATAGATCTGAGTGTTAGCAACTGTTTCCACATTCAGTCTTAATTTTACTTTCTCATTTTGTCTGATTACACTCAATTATACTTCCATATATCAACTTCAACGACTCTTCTTATTTCTTTTTTACAACCTAAGAGTAAGCTGTAATAGCTTTATAAACTGTGTTTCTTTGGCCATCATTTATCTGGAGTATATATTGTAAAACCTTTTCTTAACTTTATTTCTTAAATCACTGAGAAAATAATTTCCATTTTTGGTGGTGGTGGTCTTTTTAACTGTTAAAATGGGTTTAAAGTCAAATGCTCAAAATATAAAAACCTGACATTCTGCTTTTTTTAATTTCAAAACTTTGTGATTAAAAAAATTACACCTCTGAAGAAATAATTTAATGTGTTATATTTTATTTGCCTTCCTGATCACATATCTGAGCTTTCTTAATATTTGTATATGTATACAATTATATAATAATTTATGCTTGGCTTGCTTTATGTTTTCCTTTTGGGATCATCACACCAGATTAATGGGGTCTAGATCTTTAATTAAAAAAAAAATATATAAAATAAATAAATTATTTACTTAAGAACTACCTTACTTTGTGAAAAGAAGTAAAAAAACCCTAATATGAAATATTTCATCATAATCAATTTTTATATAACTTTAAAACTGACCATCTTAAGACAATTGAAGAACTTACATTCCTCTGCATATGCTTTCATTTTCCTTCTATATATCAGAAACAGATTGTTATTGTACAGACAGAAGGATATTGGATTTCCTGGGTTTATTTTCTGTCTTCTTACCATGTGCTGCACTCTACTCTGTGGTATTCTCAAATGGGTATTACAAACACACAGAGCAGCTTTAGGACATAATGGAGGTTGTCATCACCCTCTTTGGGTCAGAAGAGAAAACACCTCAAGCAAACGTGTGCTTTTTCATGGACTAAATGAATTTTCCATTTCACCATGTCACACAGCAGTTACCAAGGTCGCTGAAACCCCAGGCTCAGTTAAGGCAGACAAGGAAATTGTGGGCAGATTTTCCTTGGGTAACTCAGCTCTTCTTCATCAGGTAAAGACACCCCAGAACAGTGGACATCAAGGTGTTTTCAAGCAACAAGGATCTCTGGGAAGCTTGTACCATCTGAGATGCTGCAGATTGTCAGGACATCCACAGGGAATATCATGTTGGAAATGCAAGCAACTTCTAAACAGCGTCTGAAGATCAACTTGCATATTGCAGGATATTTCACATGGCACTAGACATCTAAGCATAGGCAACCAAATAGATCCTCAATTCATGCGGCTCACATGTAGGTATCTACATTGTGGATATCTGAACTTACTTAATCAGAAGATGACTCATTTAAATGAAGAAATTTATTTATCTAAAAATAAGGGCTTCTGTTTAAAATTTCACAGCCTCATCTACAGCTATGCATGTATAGGATCTCATCTGCTGGCACAATGCAGCTGCTTGAATAGCCTAGGCTACCTTAAAAGGCAGATGCCTGTGTATAGAAATGAATTGAAGCCTGGGTATCCTGGTTAGTCAATGGAGAGTAGCAGTAGCCTGAGCTAGTCAATGGAGAGAAAGAAATTCCTTTAAGGCACATTTCATATCTGTTTCAGGTTATGATATCTGAATGAAGTTAACTATGTGCTAGAAGTACCTATGTCTCTCCTTAGAACTATAAAAGCATACTAAATTACCAGATTATCTATACGTATGTCACAGTGTAGAAGCATGTATTTGCCACAGGAATTCCACGTGCCACTACATGATAGATTGCAGGAATATGTAAACTTGCTTTTCAAGCTGTGCATTAGCCAGTTAAGATATCTAAACTGAATAGTCAGTAAGCACAATCTAATAAAGCCCTTGGACATTAAGACATATTAGTTTCAGTGAAGTAATAATAATCAGTTTCTGCTTGAGAAGTGCAAGGTACACAGCGAATTCAGAGACCTAAGCAAAAAGAAAAATCTAATGCAAATTTAATGCAGACCTATATCATTAATTCAAGTAAGAATAAGACAGCTCTAATGCTTGTGATATTGTGTGAAAACATGCACAAAGTTACAAAATTCGTTACTGCCCAGATTTAAGGGTGAAATTTAATTGCTTAATTATAAATGTCTCATATCATTTGACTTGTGAACCATGAGTTCTGCTTGGGTTAAAACATATGGCACAGGAGGCCTGCTGCAGTCTTACCTCCTATGTCAATTGCTGGAGGTTAGGCAGTATGCCCCAGGAATATTCTCAAAAAACACTGGTTGCTGATGTTCAGTTTTGTTCTTTTTTTAATGTGGTTAAGTCCTCAAGAGTTGTGTCTGTTACATATGTTATAGCAGAGTAATCCATTCCTTTTTTTGTGCACATACAAAACGAAGCTCTCACAGGTATATCTGTTAAGTGAGAAAATATATTGGTTTAGATAATTCAATGTACACTGGAGTATTTTCTTAATGGTTATTAATTCTAACCTTGTCTGTGTAACCTATGGTTGAAAAACAGTGATTACAAAGTAAACAGTAGGGAATAGTAAGAAAGAAAAGAAAAGAAAAGAAAAGAAAAGAAAAGAAAAGAAAAGAAAAGAAAAGAAAAGAAAAGAAAAGAAAAGAAAAGAAAAATAGGAGCATTTGAGAACAATTAGCCATTCAGTAAAATATTCATGTATATCTTGTAAAGTCAAATTTTAATGCTGCTGAACAATTAGTATAGTATTAGCTATAATGTTGGTTATTTTTAGTAGAAGAGATAAAAACAATGTCTTGACACTGATGTGAAGCAGTATGATATGACTATGAAATTGGCATGCTTCAATCTATCAAGGAAACTCTCAAGTGAAGGTTCTGATTTATTAAATTAGTGAAAGCAGGAGACGGGATGTCTGGTAGTGTCTTACTAGTCTTTGAATAAGGAACAATAGATGGGTAGTTGTAGAGTTGGGACATACTGTGAAATTCATAACCCTGTGGATAGTGATTATCTCCAGGAATAGGACAAAAAGATGTCTTGAGGCACCTGAGCATGCTGAGCACACAAGAACTGGCAAAAACAAGGATTTTAGTCTTTAAGTCATTGAAACAACACAGAGATGAAGAAGATGAAGTAAATGTCCACCAGATGTCATGGAAGACAACCAAGGGGATAAAAGACCCTAACCCTAATTTTATTACACATGCTCAGACTATGTAAATGAATTCTAGGAACTCATTAGTATAAGACTGCCCTTTCTAAGAAATATAGTGAATATGTTATGTTTAGTCTGCATATAAACTGTGTACCTACCTTGTATCGGGACACACGTTTGGAGGAGTGACCCCCTGTGCATCTGGCACTGCAGAATAAAGAATGCCTGCTTAATAACTTTGGTGATTGAATTTTTCACTGCATCATTAGTATCTATGTTCTTCCAGACATTTATACAAATGTAACATAGGTTTTAATGGAAATCAGAATCATTCTGGAGCAGTGGGGATCACTTGCATCCAAAATGGCAATACATACCTCTGTTTAGGAGACTGAATACTATTCTTCTGGCAAAATTTGGGCCAAGATTAAGATATAGATTTAGGTGTAAATAAGTAAATGAAACTATACGAGAGTGTAAGTTCAACTGCAAATGTGAATAATATGAATAAAATACAAATTAGGCTGCCATTACACTCTTAACAAACTAGGTTTTGATATAGTTACCTGAACAGAAGCATCCTGTAACTTTTAAGGTGTCTTTCTAGCTTACAGGTACTGTTCAAGAATGGTTTATATATTCCGTTGCACCTTACTTTTCTGTCAGATAATGCAGATGCTGTGCATATACTGGGGAATCTCATAGGACAATGTATGACTCTGATTAGGCAATAGAATTAAATCAGTAGGTTAAATTGTTGATGGAGTTCGTACAGTAGTTTATCTGACTGAGGAAAACTACTGATCATTTGAGAACTGATCATCTGGAGCACAGTGAAATCTCTCTCCTATCCGTCAGGCTCATATAGATGCTTTGGATACTCTGCAGTGATAAGATGGAATCATATGTGTTAGTGCTGCAGGCAGAAGACTATACCCATGGTCAGATCTTAAGTTAACATAGAAAATTTTTGCATATGACCTGAGAAATTGCTGGATATGAAAGATGACCACATGACAAGTAGGAAAAAATACAGTTCTGGGCTCCTGAGTACAAGAGAGATGTGGAGCTACAACGAAGGGCCACTAAAAGGATTAAAGGACTGAAGCATCACTTCTATGAAGAAAGGCTGAGAGAAATGAGACTGTTTAGCCTTAAGAAGAGAAAGTTCATGCACAATCTCATCTGTGTATATAAATACCTGTAGTGGGTCTGGCTGAGCTGCTTTTCCCCATTCATCCCTCATGCTGTAGTACTGGGAGCTGGAGGGTGTTGATAATACAACCGCGTTATGACTGCCAGTGCTCACATGGCACCAGAGGCTGGAGAGGGCAAGATTGGGGAGAGGATACAGCCAACCTAAGCTGACCAGTGGGATATTCCATACCATAGGACAACAGCTCAACTATAAAGGGAGAAGGCAGGGGAGGATGGGGGGGCATTCTGCTTTGTCCTCCAAGCGGCTGCTACATGTTCCTGGAGCACTGCTTCCTAGACTTGGCCCGACATCTCCTGCGGACGGGAAGTAGAGAATAATATCTTATCTATCACAACCCACAGCTCTTTTTGACTTATTCTCTCCCTGTGTGCCGTGCTGACAGGGGTCGGGGGGAGTAATAGAAGGTCTTGGTGGGCACCTGGTGCCGTGCCAGGGTCAACCCACCACAATACCTGAAAAGAAATTATGTGGTTTAACCCTGTCCAGCAACCAAGTACCTCACAACCACGCATTCCCTCCTGCCTGTCTCTGTCTAAGCCCTGCTCAGAAACGGCTAAAACATCAACACTGATTCCAGTACAAAACCAAAACATAGCCCTGTAACAGCTACTATGAGGAAAAATTAAGTCTACCCTGGATAAAACGAGCATAGGAGGTTATAAGGAAGATAAAGACAGGGCTCTTCAGATGGGAACAGAGGCAATGGGTACAACTTCAAGCACAGGAAGGTCCCTCTGAACATCAGGAAGCACTTTTTGATTGTGAAGGTAACTGAGCATTCTAGAAAGCTGCCCAGAGAAGCTGTGAAATGTCAATACTTGGAGCTATTCAAAAGCCATCTAAACACAGCCTTGGACGACCAGCTCTAGGTGACCTTGTCTGAAGAGGAAGGTTGGATCAAATGATCTCCAGAGGTCCCTTCCAGCCTCAACTAATTCTGTAATTCCAAGATAGCATCATGATCAATGGTCGGGATTTCACAGAAAGTTAAGGATTTATGTGAAAAATTACAATAATATCATAGAAAGTCAAATTTGCCAAGGTGATGGTATAAAAAAGTATCAGTTTGGATACAGACGTTAAAAAATTGGAGATAAAGGGGAAAATGGTTATTAGGGTTTGTTGTTTATTTGAAAGGATACTGGAATTGAGAAAAAGAAGGACAAAGTCAGAAAAAAGAGGGTAAGCAGTGGGGAAAGAAAAAAATAAGATGTCTAAATCATATGATAAGTGCTGTTCAGGTCTGGCAGATGTAATTGATCAGTATAGACTAAATCAGGAAAATAAACCAATCTTTTCTAACCATACTTCATGATTCAAATATGTGGTCAGGACAGAGTGCAGGTGACTGGGTTCTTAAATGGACAGATCGAGAACCCCAGCACCACTATGTTAGTGCTCATTCTAGGACCAGCACTGTCAGCTACCTGAATGTCTGTGTTCAAGAGTGTCCCTACATCATCTATTTTAGTAGATGAATCCACTCCTTATTTGCTTGTTCTTACATTTTTGGGACCTATGTATTTAATTTCTTATGCCCCTTAAGCTGTCTAATCTTGGTGGATTTTTTGTTTGTTTCAAGGTGGTTTCTGCTCTTCCTTCTATTCCTAAATGTTCTTTGTCTTATTCTCTTCATATTACATTTTCAGTTCACTTAGTGAAGCATAGTAATAATTTCCCCCAACTTTATTTCCTCGTGCTTTTCTTTTAAAGAAAAGTGATAATCTCTAATCCCACATATCTATGTCATTTTCTCCTCTGAGTTTTATTTTCCAGTAGTGTATTTTTCTTCACTATCACCTTCACTTAAGGTTCCTTGTGTTTACCTAAAAAATGATCATCCTTATCTTGATTTGACATACTTTGGATAAACAAGTTGAGCAATTATTCACCTCTTACTGGAAACCAAAAGTACTCAGGACACAGAAGTAACACTGCAGTCTTGGAGTAATTTAGTAGGACAGAAAATTCAGGGAAAATCTCAGTTAGATCCTATACCGTGGGCATGGAACTCATTTTGCTAGCAATCGTAAGAAAGCTTGATTGCTGCACTGTAACAGGCCGCTAGCAATATGCTCAGTGTTAAAATTTTAAAAGTCAGTACTTAATTATCTTTTCTCACCAGCAAACTAAATGATCCTTTCTTGATAGGTAGCTGATCCCTCTGCAAACCTTCCTACAGCTGCTCCAAGCCATGGTAGAGCTAGATTCCTTTGATGTATTTTCCTTGTACCTAATTTGTTTGTATATTTTGTTCTTAGAAGTAGTTCCATCACTTTTCCCTGTTCTTTACTAAATTGAACCTAAGGAGTTATCAAGTATGGAAAATCACATTCTGAATAATTAAATACTGATATAATTTTATATGCAGCAGAAAACAATCTTCTAAAGGGAAGTCTCATGTTGTAAGGACAGTCCTGCAATATTCTCACTGTAAAATTCTCTAGAGAATGCACATTTTATTTCCTCTGGGTAGACTTCATAGAAAGTAGGACATTTTTTAGATTCATTACATATTTGGATATCATATTTTCTATTACATAAGCACACATGTAATTATCACTTCCTAAACATATCTGTTAAAAGTAGAAATTAAGGTCAGTTGAGGGATGGTAGAAATCCAGTCTAAGTCATGCTAAGTATATCTGTAGAAGTCCCTTCAACACTTAAAATTTAGGGAAGATCATCTTATCAGTTGGACTAGACCGAAGAATAAAATTACTGAATCCTCTTGTGACACTTTTCCACTATGAAGGTTATTATTTAGTCAGTTCAACTATTGCATTACCAAGAAGAAAAATAATGTTTCTCATATCTTTTACAGTAATTGTTAGATTTATATTCTAAACCTAAGACTCAAATTCTAACCATATAAACTGTAGTTGCACTGGGAAAACTATTACTAGCAGCCAAGTGTGCAGGCTTTCTTGTCAAATAAAAAGTTATTTAGGGGTTTTGTGGGACAAAAATCATTAAAAGTGTTTTATGACTAGAGCTTGAAATAATCACACAACCCAGCAGCCAACAAGCAAATAAACTGCATAGTATAAGTATGAAAAAATGTTGTCAAAGACAGCAGGACAGTTGGCAGATTTTCTGTAGAATTATTTTCTTGGCAAGTCTAAAGAAGCAGAAGAGGAGAAAGTACATAGTCCTTAGAAAAACCAGGTAAAAGAAACACCACATTGTATCCAAAACTATAATATTTCAGAAAATAAAAATGTTTTCTTTGTTTTCCTTTCAAGATGCCAATCTGCAGTCATTAAGATATAGAGATAAAATTGTACTCCATCCAATTTATTACAGCAGCACTATATTCTGAGCACTTGAAAGTAAGTCCATTTCTAGACAACAGAGATGACTAACAAGGTTTTAATACCTCACTGGACTTAACAACACATTTTAGTTTACATTTGCTTTGTGGACATGTTAGTCAATATAAGAAGCCTAAAAATAAGTTTACTTACTTATCTGCAACTTAAAAAAAAAAAAAAACAAAAAAAACCCCCAAAAACCTGCAAACTATAAGAAAAGCATGCAATTTGTAGCTAAACACAGGTATGTTTAGCAACATATATATAACTATCATGTATCCTATATGGCATTTCTCAAATCCTATGTGGACCTAGTTTAAGAAAACTTACGTAACATTGATGTGTCAAGCAGCTGTCATTCTGTTGTACTGTGCAGCAAGAATTTAACAAGCCACTGTTAGTTACATACATTATGTGAGGAGGCATCACCTTTAAGGGGAAATTTTTTCAGTGTTTTGTTTTCCTTGACAACACAATTAAGATCTCAAAAGTCTTATCTAAATAGAAAGAAATTGAAGCTGCTAAAATTGTTGTGACTGTTCTCGAAGGAAGGAAGGAAGGAAGGAAGGAAGGAAGGAAGGAAGGAAGGAA
>JANVCC010000067.1:646828-817526 GCA_025345505.1 Todiramphus chloris collaris | reverse complement strand
GAAGGAAGGAAGGAAGGAAGGAAGGAAGGAAGGAAGGAAGGAAGGAAGGAAGGAAGGATTGGTCTACGCAAATGTTTCTTTCAAGAAAATTTCAGTTAGACCATTTTGATTAATGATAATAGGGTTTTAGGAAGACATAGCTTTTCTAATGTGAAAGCTTTGAACTGAGGTGAATTCTACAGCAGATTTACTGCTGTTTCTTAAAGTCTGTGTAACTTCATTTTGTAACTTCATTTCCTAATGTAAATTTACACATGTGATACACAGGATTTATAAAACTTTTCAGACCACCAAACTTTATCCAAAACTTTCAGCTTTCTGTCTTGCTACACACATTGATACATCTTTATCAGTTATCTATTTTACTTGATAGTTTTGTTCTTTAACTGAATTGTATGGTCATTGTTACTTAAATAATGACTCATAAATAATGTAAATAAGTAATAATTATAAATGTGGCTATAAGGTTACCTTCACTCATATACTGAATATCCAAAATATTTCATGAAACAAAGGACACAACTGCAGAAAAGAAGCAACTTTAAGAAAAGAAGCAACTTTAAGAAATGAAGCAACTTTAAGAAAAGAACCCAGTTTAAGAAGGACATGGAACTGCTGGAGAGGGTCCAGCACAGGGCTACAAAGATGATTAAGGGAGTGGAACATCTCTCTTATGAGGATAGACTGAGGGAGCTGGGACTTTTTAGCTTAGAGAAAAGAAGACTAAGGGGTGATTTAATCAATGTTTATAATATAAATATATGAAGGGTGAGTGTCAGGAAGATGGAGACAGGCTCTTCTCAGTGATGCCCAATGATAGGACAAGAGGTAATGAGTTGAAGCTGAGGCACAGGAAGTTTCACGTAAACATAAGGAAAAATTTTTTCACAGTGAGGGTGACAGAACACTGGAACAGGCTGCCCGGGGGGTTGTGGAGTCTCCCTCTCTGGAGATATTCAAGACCCACCTGGATGCGTTCCTGTGTGACCTGGTCTAGGTGATCCTGCTCTGGCAGGGGGGTTGGACTAGATGATCTCTCGAGGTCCCTTCCAGCCCTTGACATTCTATAATTCTATGATAAGTGACACTGAAAAGGAAAATGCAACAATTTAAATTTTGTATCTACAAAAGGGGTGTTGGAGCTGGTTTGATTCCACACCACCACCACCCCATTGTTTTTCTTTTCTTTTTAAGTTTAAATACAATGTTATTCACGTGGAATGACATAATTTTCAATTATAAGCTTGTAAAAGGTAACATTTTAAAAGAAAATATAAAATGGATTTTAACAAAGACCAGAAAATAAAAAACCAAAGGTCAGGTATAGTGGTGTATCTGCTCAGAAGAATGGACTCTTTATTGAGTTCTTTTTATCTCTTCTGAAACGTGTAGTAATCACTTGTGATGACAGCTGAAAGGTGTTATGGCATATAAATAATGATGATTAGAAGCACAATCAATCTATAATAACCATGTTATCTATGTGTATGTCTGAATAATAAAAATAATCTTGCATATAACAACTTTTTATTCACAGTAAATAGGATAATTTTTCAAACTTTGAAAATATATTGCATCTGCATAAGAGTAACATCATTTAATTCCAAAGTACAGTCACCTCTGGAGAGACAGAAGTTTTTTGAAAATCATGTAGTTCTCCTCAAATCAGTATGATCCATCAATTTTCAGTGAATTCAGTAGTTAGAAAGAAAAGATTTATCATTTTTAACTCTATAACTTCATTTTATATATTAAGTATTTCTTTTAGGGATGATGAAAAGGAAAACATTTTCTGTCATAATGTGTAAGAATTAAGATTTATTCCCCCCCCGTACTGGTTTTGGCAAAGATAGAGTTAATTTTCTTCATAGTGATTTGTGACTGAAACATCAGGATGTTTTAGTTACCATTGAGCAGAGTCAAGGCCATTATACTTCTCATTTGTCCTCACGAGTGAGTACGCTGGAGGTACACAATAATCTGGAAGGGAACACTGAACCCAACTGAACAAAGGGATATTCCATCCCAAATGATGTCATGCTCATCAATAAAAACAGGTAGGAAGGAAGAGGGGGATGTTTGGAGTTATGGTGTTTTGTCTTCCCAAATAACCATTATGCATGATGGAGCCTGGCTTTCCTGGAGATGACTGAACACCTGCCTGCTGATGGAAAATGAATTCCTTGTTTTGCTTTGCTTGCACACATGACTTTTACTTTACCTATTAAAATGTCTTTAACTCAGTGCACTAGTTTTCTCACTCTTACCCTTCCAGTTCTCTTTCACATCTCACTGCAAGTGGCTGTGTGGGGCTGAGCAGGTGGCTGGGGTTAAAAGATCACAGCCAGTGTGGTCATTGTGCCCAGTGTGGATCTTGAGGGGTTGATGGTAATAACAGATATGATTTGAGCTAGACCAAATTTATAGCTGATATAGCTCTTTAGCTACTAATTGTCAGTCTTGTGCTTGACATGGGGTTTACTTACCTTACTGTATATTAGATATATTTCTATCTTGGGATTACTGTGTTATATGAATTCTGAATGTTTTCATACTCACGTTTGTAATATTTAATTTATATTCTTATGTAAAGAAATCTGCATCTATGTTAGTCATTCTAGTATCTTTTGTCACATTCACACTGACATTATTTTAATTACCCTTGTTATATCAGGAATATTCAAGACAAACATGATAATAGTCAAAAGATACAGAATCATTGAACTTTAGAATGGTTCAACATTGGAAGGGACCTTAAGGTCATTTAGTCTGCAGTGAGCAGAGACTTCTTTCACTAGAGCAGGTTGCTCAGAGCCCTGTCCAGCCTGACCTTAAATGTCTCCAGAGATGGGGTATTTACCACCTCTCTGGGCAACCTGTTCCAGTGTTTAGTCACCCTCATTGTTATAATGTCTTCATTCTCTCCAGTCTAAATCTACCCTCTCTTAGTTTAAAACCATTACCCCTTGTCGTATTGCAATAGGCCTGCTAAAAATATTGTCCTCATCTTTATTATAGGCCACCTTTAAGTACTGAAAGGCCACAATAAAGTCTCTTCTCCTGGCTGAACAACACCAACTGTCTCCGCCTTTCTTCACAGGAGAGGTGTTCCAGCCCTATGATCATTTTTGTGGACCTCCTCTGGATCTGCTCCAACAGGTTCATGTTTTTCTTGTGCTGAGGACATCAGAGCTGGATACAATACTCTAGGTAAAGTCTCACCAGAACAGAGGGGCAGAATGACCTCCCTGAACCTGCTGGACATGCTTCTTTTGATGCAGCCCAAGATACAGCTGACTTTATGGGCTGCGAGCACACATTGCTGAGTCATGTCTAGCTTCTCATCAACCAACATTCACAAGTCCTTATCATTAAGCAACTTAAACAAGACTGCAAGGAGTATTGTATGACTATAGTTCAATTTTAAGTAGAAACCTCTGTGTGAATATGGAAGCATATATAAAGCATACTTATTCCAAGCATATTCAGAGCTATATTTATTTGTGTTGTGAGAAATCCATTCTACACCTCAGGTTTAACAGATGTTAGCTCAGCTAATTCAGGATTTTGGCAGATTCCATTATATAAGTATTCAGCATCAGTGGCGGAATTTATTATTCCATTATCATCTGTGAAGGAACAATGAGTGATAGTGTCATAATTTCTGAGATACATAAAAGTTGTCACTGAAAAATTAATAGATAAATGCTACTTACCTCTTGTAGTACTACAGATTTATTTTCCAGATATTTCACAACATCTGTGTTACATCTAACAGCTTCATGAGGAATGGATTTTTGCAGTGCTTCTGATGTTCCTGTCCAGAACAAACCCCTTGATTTTTTTCTGCCAAAAATTTTCAGGACATTCCCAAAGAAAGAGTGATTTAGATGTGACCACAATTATTTTTCCAGATTTTGTCTGGAAACTATATTTTCTTAGAATATGCTGGGAGTTGTAAACTTTATCAGGACAGTGAAGCATCTGATTGGGAAGATTTCTGTAACTGGCAAAATGACATCTGATTACTAAGACAGAAATTATTTGTCTGATGGTAGGGTCCTTTCAGCTCTTCAACTGTTACTTTACAGTGTAGGCCTTTGAAGGTGTCTACTCAAAACATTTTAAAAGTATGCTTTAAAGGTAAAGTATGTAGACAATATTTTGTGCTGTAGACATTAAAAAAAGTTGGTTAAAAGCACAACTCTTGTTTCGGTTCTTGGTGCCAAGATATCTTTTAATACAAAGAAGCTTTAACAAGGTTTATTTCTTTCCATGGTCAGAGGTTAACAATGATTATAAATGATCTCACATCTGTTTTCTTGGGAATATTTATAAGATCATTATTCAGATGAACCATGACATTTGACACCTGAATCTTGTAGAAAAGTAGAGAGACGTGTCTTCTCTGTGACAACAAACTACTACATTTGGTTAACCTTATACTCATTCATTTGACTGATGATCACTGAATGGAATACAAAATGGGTAGAAATTTAAGAACTGTATACTTAAAACACTCTGTAACCAATACTTTTGCAGGATTCTAGATAATTTGTAAGTTTTTATTAATCTATAGCTAACCTTTATTAATCTATAGTTAAACTTATTAAAATATTTCCAACTTCCTTATAATATTTTCCCTGTAATTAACCTGTTTTCCTATTACAATTGGCTAGTTTGGATCCTTGTATTATTCATGATATAACTGAAATATTTTATATTTCTGGAATATAATCATCACAGGTATTGGATAAACATGTTCTCCAACTAGAAAAAAAAAAGGAACAAAAATTTGTTCCATAACTAGGGTTTTTTTTTAACTGTCAATTGTCCCTTCCAAACAAACTGAAACAATTGCCCTCTAATTCATGATGCAAGTCAGAAACATTTACTTTCAATGACAATAGGAGACACTGATTTCTGCAGCAGTGAAATGATTAGAATTTGTCTAGATCAGAATTATTATCCCATATGATATACCAAGAATGGAAGGGCAAAAATAGAAAAAATACAATTATGTCTCAGCTAGTACATGGGAAGATGGCTGCAAATTGTTCTAAGAGAAGAAGAGAAGACAAGAAAACAAATCATGTTTCTCAAAGATGCATTTCTTTATTAACCACTGATGATACTTGTGATTATAAGGCAAAACCAGCAGGTTTTGTTACTTCAAAAGATCTAAATGTCACATTGAAAATTTATGATATTAATAATGATAGTAATAGAATGATTAAACTGAGTAAGAAAAAGAACAAGGTCAAGTATGTAAAGATTAATAAGAAATTTTGCTATAAAATAGGAAAACTTCAGTAGTATTCAAAAAAAAGAAGCAGAAAACCGTAGGTATGTTGATTACTGCTGTGTAATTGTGAGACAACAGTATGAAAACAGAATGCTAGGATACAGCATCAAAACATTTTCAGTGTCAAACTGATGTGAGAAAAAAAGGGGGGAAGAAGAATTAAACTAAACAATACTGTCAGTAGAAGTATAAATTGCTATAAACTGATCATAAGCATAATTAAGAAAGAACAGATATTTTACAGCTGTCAGAGAAGTAGCTTTGTGGAACAGCCTTCATACATGAAGAAGGATGAGGGGTACTTAAGTAGTTTTGAGACAAAATCTTATCAATTTCTGAAAAAGCTGTGATTCCCTATAATAGCATATTACAATTTTCCATGCCTTTCTTGTCATATTCCCACTCTATAACTCCAAAGTGATTTCTTTCACTCAATCTTAAATATTTTGACTATTATGTAATATATGTTAAACTAACAAATACAATCCAATAAGATATTTTTGAACTTTTATGTAACTTCAATGATTTTTTAATTACTCATGTTTCAAGAGTTTATAACTTCTCAGAAAAAAAAAAAAAAAAAAAAAAAAAAAAGAAGTGTTCTATGGGAAAAAATCTGAATATCTCTGTGAGAATACTTCTCTCACAATTTTAAATATTTGACTTTTTTTCATTGTCTCACAAAATCCAATAGACAGATCAAAGTATCTCCAGAAATTGAGTCTTTCAACTAATCTATCTCAGACAACAGTCTTGAAAGAGGAGAAAAATAACCATTTTCAGGCATCCCTTTGTGTGCCTATAAACTCTAGAAGCAGGGCAGTGAACCCTGCAAAAAGATTTATGCTTATGCAAATAAAAAATACTTTTATAATATACTTTTTGTACCACATATCAAAATCTTATTTCCTTAGGTATGTAGCACAAACTAGGTACCTGTGTAGCAATTCAAGTGCCTAAAAGGAGATATGTGATAGCATTTAAGATGCCCTAAATTTTGTGAGAAATTTTAAGGGACTAGAAGCTAACAGAACCCATGGGAGACTTCCTTCTGGAAGAGAAACTCTAGGCCAGATTAGAATGCATGATCTGGAATACAGTACTGGATACTTAACTATGGGCAATGGAACCCTGCCTAATGGATACTTATTCAAATGGATGTCTAGCTTACATTCAGACACCAAAAATGCAGGTATTTTTATCTGTGAGACTACCATTAACTTTCAGTTGATGTAAAAGGGGCAAAATTAAAATCCAACTGAATGTTTGAGATCAAATTCTGGCAGATTTTTTTGAGAACTACTATGTAGTGTCCAATTTATTTTTTTCTCCCCCCGTGTTTAATATTGTTTAATAAAAGGCAGTTTATTGCTAATACCAGTTTAGCAATTACAGTAATAATGATGACATATTCAAAACGGTGACATTAGCAAAGGTGTTTTTTTCTCTTTCAGTCACTAGATGGTTCCTTTGTTTGTGGGTAAAACACAAAGCTCTCCTGGACAGAATGGGCTCAGTCTCACTGCCCTTTGTCAGGCTCCAACATTTATCATGTCTTATTGTATCCCACATCATGTTCAGCTGCTTCTCCAAAATGACTGTGTTTGGTGCATGTCCTCGGTCACAGAGGCTATCCCTGCGCAGGTGCTTCACCACAGCATGTCAAACAAGTTTAGGCATCTGAATATGGGCAACTGGACAGACAAATTTAAATTCAACCCTAGAAGTCAGGGAAATTCTGGTCCATAAAGTAAGAATAGATTAACTGGATAATGTTATAACAGGAAAGAAGTGGAATATTTTATCACTTGTCTATACAGCTGAATAGAAACATTTTTAATCTGTTGTGCTGAGTATTATTTATTAGCAAGGTAGTAAATCTACACTGAAACCGATTCTGTTAATGAGATTTCTCTAATGTATACCCCATACACTCTCTATATTTCTAGGCATTCAGCAGCATTCCATGCTAGTAAAAGTGATGTTCAGTCTCATGCTCTAGACTGTTTACCTCTTTCTTACTACTAAAAATGATAGCATGCAGGCAGTATCAAACTATATTTTATTGCAGACACTTCTAATTTCCAGTAGTTTTCTTATTATTAACTAATTAAAAGAGTTAGCTCTTGACTGCCTTCATAAACCTCACAGCTACTTGTTCTCCATCTTGGTACAATATAGCAAGCCCATTTCTACAGGAAGTGTCTATCTTGAATACAATAATATTTATAGCCTCTTAGTTTGTTTGGCTACATTTCATACAAAGTCATATAAACAGTGATAACTGATATCCACTGTCTTTTGAATGCTACGGAACACTTCAAACACACCAAAAAAAAAGAACTTAAAAAGCAATAATTTCTCAATATAATTCAATGTGCACATTATGCATGCAACTGCAAATTAATATGCACTCTTCTCGGGGACTTTCTTATTGAATATTAAACTGATTATATTATTAATTTAGCACTGATATGCTACTTAAAAGACTTTCTGACTGCTGTAATAGGCATACTAAATTAGGAAATTTGGCCAAATCCAGAGAATTATGTACATGTCATAATATATTTGTTATGTAGAACCATCTAGTGATTGATAGATAAAAGAACAACTTTGCTAACATCAAAGTTTTTAATATGTTGTCATCATTATTGTACTTGCTAATCCAGTATTAAGAATAAACTGCCCTCTATTAAACAACATTAAAAAAAAAAAAAAAGTTACAGAAGTAACGACTCATCTACTTAGACTGTTTTTTTTTTTTTTTTTTTTTTTTTTTAACTAACTTTCTGTTAGATTGTTTTTGCTAGAGACAGTATCATCAAAAAGGAATTACCACTACTTTCAAAATTGTCTTTTTCATCCAAAAATTATTTAGGAGTTGAAGCACACATGGAAGTGTACTGAGACTCCACTGAAGCATTCAAAATTGGATCTGTTTTAAGTCTTTAAAAAAATATATTATCTGGAAAGAGGTATGCTTATTGAATTTTAGGAATTGTAAAATCAATTAAAAATTTGTCATTATGCAACACAGGACTGAACTTATGCTTAAGTTAAGCACATATATTTGGTAAGATAATTTATCTCTCTTTCTGTTAGAGGAAACTTGAGTCATACTGTTGATTTTCAGAAAATTTTGAACAGTTCTAAAATACTTTAAGAATCTAAACCTAGGAAGAATGTAAAGTGACCTAAAATGAACTAAGCATCTTAGCTATATATTTAAGTAAAACAAAACAAAACAAAACAAAGCAAAACAAAATAAAATAAAATAAAATAAAATAAAATAAAATAAAATAAAATAAAATAAAATAAAATGTTTTGATACATACTCCTATTAGAAAATAGCCTCCAGAGCATAAAGGTAAGGTGGAATTTGTCCTTATTACAATTACAGTGAGTGAATCGGAGAGAAAAGAGTGTGATCCATTAACAAGTACATAGTTGAAATGCACAAAAACAGCCCTGAGAAAATACAAGACTGAGGAAGAGACCCCCTTAATCCTCCCAGCAAAGAAGCTGGAATGCTGAGGAAGACACAGAGGAAGGTGGAAATTTTAACAGCAAATAAAACCAGCAAAGAGTTATGTTGGTGGACTTTCATTGTATTAATAATGATCCATGGTAGAACAGGATGCTTTTATTTTGACTTACAATAAGATGTTTTTATATTCTGATTAATTAAACACTAATTAGTCTAACAACAATTATTTTTTTTTTTTTATCCCCACATAAGGAGAGTGGCTTACTCAAGGTGTATCCAATGAGTCCTTCTTTAGAAGGGAATACAAAGTTTTAGTTTCAGCTCAAAATGCAATTGCTTCAGTTACTTTTGTAGTTGTAAGGAAAATAATGCAGTGCTTTAGCTATGATATTGCCAGAAACAGAACAATAGGGAAGAAAATAACCCCAAGAAAAAAAGATCTAATGTCAACAGAGCACATTATGGTATTGCATGGCTTGTTACAGCTGTACTCTTCTTTCTGTTTCTTTAACGGTACTTTGTTATAACTGTGTTATTCAAATCTTCTGCTCTTAATACCCAAAAATAGTTGTAGTATCCTTTGTTACTTCTAGATTCAGCTGGCTCTAGTATGTATATTAATCCCGGGATAAATATTTTTCCAGTAATAAAGAGACAGCCAATGGTGTTTTAATAACAAAAAAAAAGCAGATTAATAGTATTTATTTGCCTAACTTCCATTCATTTTAATTTTCATGATATGCAGTGTTTGGTCAGGCTACTCTATCAGTCTGTGGATTCTAACCACTGCTTTCTCTCTGAAAATCTGACATACAAATTACCATATTTTTGTATATGTTCCAATATTCCTTTGAATTTTTTTTAATGTATCAAAAAAATATAATTCTGTGAAGATATATACCATATGTACCATGCAAAAATCTAAAAAAACCAGTGCTAGGCAGGGAGGTCATTAGTTGCCTTCAGAGCAGGAGGTATTTCAGTGCTTCAAAAGACAGTAAAGGAGCTTCATGGATCAATCACAAACAATTATTTTCAAAACAATGAAAAACATCCTCACAGAAGCACATGTGCATATACTACTCTGTATACATATAATAGCAAGAGTAATTTAAAATGACATTTAGTTTCACAACCGCAAAACTTTATCTTAGAGATCAGGTTAGCAATAAATTGCCATTTGTGGTGGTGCCCATCAGCTAGCTGGACTCTTAAAATATTCAAAATGTGTATTGTCCAAAGACTTCTTTACTTAAAGAAAAGCATTGATTTTTGCCAAGAGATATACAGAAAGAGAATCAATCAATGACAGCTTTGCAAGAAAGTTGCTCGTAAAACTACCGTACATTCTCACTTTATATTCCTTGATGTCATGCATTTATTTTTAATTTTTGTTTCTCTGATGATACAGGGACAGCCACAGTTAAAGTCAGTCTTAGTCAATTTTCATTTTTGCATAAATGAAATAAAGGAAAACATTATGAATGAGAAAAGAAAAAGTATTATTGTAAAGGAAATTTTTCTATGGACTGTAACACTTCAACCAACAAAGTTTGTTGCCTTTAAATGTGTTTTTCTTTTACTCTTTATGCACTTCTGTATTTCAAGCTTTACCACTGTATATACCTAATTTTATCATTTGAAAAACCTTAATTGATTATGTTGTTTCTATGAAGTAAATGATACCTCTACTCTTCATGGATTTCTTTCAAGGTGATATTATGGAGATTTTAACATCATTAAACTACAGAAATCATATAAGACTGAAGTAAGAAGCAACTATTAAAGTTCTGACTTTTTCTCCCTAGACAAAAATGATGAAGTACAGCATTTTATAATACAAATATTTGGATTTGGACACTATGATCTTGAAGAGACTAATAATGTTATCCAACAGTAAAGCATATTGCCATCCAAAACTATTATATTTTTCTCAAAGGAAAAACATAAATGTGAATTTATAAATGAGATCAAAAAAACCCAGAACTTTTCTAATATTAAGATAGCTACAGAACTTCTATACTTGTAAAAAAAGAAAAAAAAAAAAAGACCAGAATCTTTGAATAAAAATTAAAAAAAAAAATCAGTAATAGGACTTTGTCTGACACTATTAAAGTTCCAACTTATAAATTACTTATGATTACAAAAAATACTGCCTCAAGTCTCTGAAACAGAGAAAATAACATAGGTCCCAGGGAATAAATGAATGGAAATGATTAAATAATAACTGTATATGCTACACCTGTTATTAGCAGTTACAGATAGGTTGTACCATGAACTGGGGAGAAACATCTATCACGACACACATACTGAAACACTAAATTTGAAACTTTCTTCAGAATTGAGGGAGGGTCAAATGTATTCAATCACTCATTGGTAACACCAAAGAGAGAAAC
The DNA here is from genome assembly GCA_025345505.1 of Todiramphus chloris collaris. Classification (NCBI taxonomy): domain Eukaryota; kingdom Metazoa; phylum Chordata; class Aves; order Coraciiformes; family Alcedinidae; genus Todiramphus; species Todiramphus chloris. The sequence continues at coordinate 806,338 of JANVCC010000067.1, read as the reverse complement.
CTATCCTCTACTACTTGATATTTCCCCTTTAAACAATGTTACCTTTATTTATTCAGAAGCCATTACTGCATGTAACTATACCTGTTCAGATATCTCTCACCTGAAATACATTAACTGAATATGGTAAAAACACAGAGCACTATCTACTTCTGAAGGCACAAGACTACAAAATTGTTCCCTCTGAAAAAAAATGAAAAGAGGCAGAGCATTTCTTTAATTATAAATTTATTGGATATAAAGTTCCAGTGAAGAATTCCAAGTATGTCAGACAAGAAAGTAGATGTCTTTTTTGTGTTATGCAATACATGCTACTTTCTATATCCTAGCTTAGTCATACAAAATGAAGACAAAATGTTAAACTAGTACAGAAGGCCTACATAGCAAAAGAAAACTCACACTATGGTTCAGTAGTCAAGGTAGTAAAATATAATTTAGAAGAAACACTATTCAATAGTGTTCAGTAAATTAGATTGCTTTGAAATAATCAATGAAAGACAGAGAAACTATTCTCATATTCATAAAAGAATATGAGCAATTCTCCAAATAGCTATTGTCAAACTTATTACCTTTTAGAAATTCTTAGTCGTGTTTAACACACATTTCTTTGCTTTTTTTTTTAACATTTATAGTGATTCTAGGCAGGAAGTAATGTTTTTCAGCACAGTAGATCCTGATTGATCTCATTATACAACAAATGTCTCAAAGCCTGTAGTAGAGGTATTTCATGTGTTCTTATCTGTGTGAAGTGTAGTTCCCCATTTAATTTCAGAAAATACATAACAGCAAATCAGAAGAAACATAAATCTTCTCACTAGCTTTTTAAATAAAATATCCTATTTCTTCACAAATGAAGTGCTGTAAATACAGAAGAACATGCTCAGATAATATTTCTGGGACATTTTGCCCTATCCACAAAACCAAAACAAAAACATAATTAGAAAGGTGTTACTACAATAAAAGTAGTGATTTGATATTTCATTGATAAATTTAAGTCAGGAATCTTAAATTTAGATCTAAAGAACAGATCAATGATATCAATTTACATTTACCCTATGTACCTCAACATTATATTTTACTTATTTATAGGCTAGATGAAATGTCATATGCTATATCCTATTTATGAAAGTGTTGCTTCACAGTCATGCAAAGAATTTGAACAAATATGTCACAAATTACATGACATACAAAGATATTCTCCATGGAAAACTGTATGCTCATGGCTTAGATGGGTGGATGTTTTGCTGGATAAAATTTGGCTGGATGGCCAGGCCCAAATAGCGGTGGTGGGTGGAGTTAAATCTAGCTGTGTACAGTCACTAGTGGTGTTCCCAAGGTTCAGTTTTGGGGCCTGTTCTCTTTAGTATCTTTATCAATGATCTGGACAATGATATGAATATAAAACATCAGTGTGCATAGTTGGCCAAGAAGGCCAACAATATCCTAGTTTGTTATCAAAAATAGTGTGGCCAGCAGGACTAGGGAAGTGATTGTCCCCTGTACTCAGCACAGGTCATGCCACACCTCCAGTACTGTGTTCAGTTTTGGGCTTCTCATTACAAGAAGGACATTGAGGTGCTAGAGTGTGTCCAAAGACAGGCAATGAAGCTGGTGAAGGGTTGTCCTGGTTTGAGTGAAAACAGAACTAATTCTGTTCAGTAATTTTACTTTTCAGCTCAGTTATTTTAATTAACTGCACTTTCTGAAGTTAGCAGCCTGTTTTCACAGACAGTGCCTGCTTCTAGCAGTGATGACACCTTATGTTTAGAGTTACTACCAAGGATTGGTATGCAGACCAAGGCCACTGCTGGGTCCTGTGTACCACATTGGGGGGTGCAGAAAGTGAAAGGCTGCACCTGCAGGGAGGAGCAGACAGGACAGGTGACCCTAAACTGACCAACGAGGTATTCCATCCCATATACGCTATATTTGGTCTAGAGCTGAGGGACCCAAAGGGTCTCTGGGTTCTTCTCTCTCCCTTACTCCCTTTCTCTTCCCCTCTGGGGAGGGAGGGGGGTTAACAGAGAGTGTCTGTTATAGGTTTAAGGGGCTGCCCTGACTCTAAACCGTGACAGATTTATTGGCGCCCAACATGGGTCACGATCAGAGCTCTGATACACAGAGAGCTCGAATAGGGAACCTCAGTTGTCCAGGAATCTTAGAGGTGATCATGGATTGGCCAGAAGGTAAAGACTTTGGAATGCCATCGTAACAGGTGGTGACGTGCTGAAGAAGCCCCACCATACAATCAGTCATCAGATGATAAGCAATATGCTCTGTTTACTGATGGATCTTGCCGTCTTGTAGGGAACCATCAGAAGTGGAAAGCTGCTGTTTGGAGTCCCACATGACGAGTAACAGAAGCAGCTGAGGGAGTAAGTGAATCAAGTCAGTTTGCAGAGGTAAAAGCCATCCAACTGGCCTTAGATATTGCTGAGCGAGAAAAGTGGCCAGTTCTCTATCTCTACACTGACTCATGGATGGCAGCAAATGCCTTGTGGGGATGGTTAAAACAGTGGAAGCAGAATAACTGGCAGCGCAGAGGTAAACCCATTTGGGCTGCCACACTGTGGCAAGACATCGCTGCTCGGATAAAGAAATTAGTTGTAAAAGTCCATCACGTGGATGCCCACGTACCTAAACATCGAGTCACTGAGGAACATCAAAACAACCATCAAGTTGATCAGGCTGCTAAAGTGTTCCAGACAGACTTAGACTGGGAACATAAAGGGGAACTATTTTTAGCTCGGTGGGCTCATGATACTTCAGGACATCAGGGAAGAGATGCAACATACAAATGGGCACGTGACCGAGGGGTGGATTTAACCATGGACGCTATTGAGCAGGTTATCCACGACTGTGAAACATGCACTGCAATCAAACAAGCAAAATGGTTAAAACCTTTGTGGTATGGGGGACGATGGTCCAAGTATAAGTATGGGCAGGCCTGGCAGATTGATTACATCACACTGCCTCAAACCCACCAGGGTAAGCACTATGTGCTTACAATCGTGGAAGCAAACACTTGCTGGCTGGAAACCCATCCTGTACCTCACGCCACTGCCCGGAACACCATCCTGGGCCTAGAAAAGCAGATCCTCTGGCGACATGGTACTCCAGAGAGAATTGAGTCTGACAGTGGGACTCATTTCAAAAACAATCTCATAGACAATTGGGCCAAAGAGCATGGTATCGAGTGGGTGTATCACATCCCCTATCATGCACCAGCCTCTGGGAAAATTGAACAATACAATGGATTGTTAAAAACTACTTTAAAAGCAATGGGGGGTGGAACCTTTAAAAACTGGGACAAGCATTTAGCACAAGCCACCTGGTTAGTCAACACCAGAGGATCCATCAATCGAGCTGGTCCTGCTCAGTCAGAACCGTTACACACAGTAGAAGGGGATAAAGTCCCTGTGGTGTATGAAAGGAATCTGTTGGGGAAAACTGTTTGGGTATTTCCTGCTTCGGGAAAAGGCAAACCCATTCGTGGGACTGCTTTCGCTCAAGGACCTGGAAGTACTTGGTGGGTGATGATGGAAGATGGTGAAGTACAGTGTGTACCTCAAGGAAATTTAACCCTGGGTGAGAATATTCTATTCAAAGCTGTATATTAATTGCATAATATTAACAGTATGCAATAAGTGTCTTTCAGGATAACATCATGGTGATGACAGGAGCTAGCCTCATCAAGTGGCATCCAGTAACCTCCTGAGATGAATCTGCCACCTGTGGACACAAACTGTGATGAATTCCATCTTTGAGAGACTGTTATAATGGATGGAAATCTACAATCATGAACTCAATGAACTTTTCTATATAAAGAAATGATAGCCTAGTGATGGGTATGACGTAAATAGTATGGAATAAGGGGTGGAATGTCCTGGTTTGAGTGAAAACAGAACTAATTCTGTTCAGTAATTTTACTTTTCAGCTCAGTTATTTTAATTAACTGCACTTTCTGAAGTTAGCAGCCTGTTTTCACAGACAGTGCCTGCTTCTAGCAGTGATAACACCTTATTTTTAGAGTTACTACCAAGGATTGGTATGCAGACCAAGGCCACTGCTGGGTCCTGTGTACCACATTGGGGGGTGCAGAAAGTGAAAGGCTGCACCTTCAGGGAAGAGCGGACAGGACGGGTAACTCTAAACTGACCAACGAGGTATTCCATCCCATATACACCATATTTGGTCTAGAGCTGAGGGACCTGAAGGGTCTCTGGGCTCTTCTCTGTTCCAATGCTTAACTACTCTCAGTAAATAAATTCTTCCTGATATCTATTCTGAACTTCCCCTAGTGCAACTTGTGGCCATTGCCTCTTGTCCTGTTGTTAGTTATCAGGTAGAAGAGGCCAACACCAGCCTCATGACAACCTCCTTTCAGGTAGCTGTAGAGGGCAATAAGGTCCCTTCTCAGCCTCTTCTTCTTCAGGATAAACAATCCCAGCTCTCTCAGTCTCTCCTCATAAGACATGTTCTCCAATCCCCTCACCATCATCATTGCTATCCTCTGTACCCCCTCCAGAACCTCATTGTCTTTCTTGTATTGTGGTGCCCAAAACTGGACAAAGTACTCTATGTAAGTTCTCACCAGTGCCAACTACAGGGGCAAAATCACTTCTTTCCTCCTGTTGGCCAGACTATTTCTGATACAGGACAGGATGCCATTGGCCTTCTTGGTCACCTGGGCACACTGCTGGCTCATGTTCAGCCAGCTGTCAACCAACACCCCCAGGTCCTTTTCTGCCATGCAGCTTTCTTTCTAGCCACTCCTCCCCAAGCCTGTAGCATTGCCTGGGGTTGTTGTGACCTAAGTGCAGGACCCTGCACTTGGCCTTGTTAAACCTCATACAATTTACCTCAGCCCATTGATCCTGCCTGTCCAGATCCCTCTGAAGAGCCTCCATACCCTCAAGAAGATCAACACTCCCCCTCAATTTGGTATCATTTGCAAACTTGCTGAGGGTACCCTCGATCTCCTCATCCAGAGCATCAATAAACAAGACTGGCCCCAAAACAGCCTTGTGGGACACAGCTAGTGACCAATCACCAACTGGATTTAGCTGAATTCACTACAACTCTCTGGGCTCAGCATCCAGATAGTTTTTAATACAGTGAAGAGTACACCTGTGCAAGCCATGAGCTGACAACTTCTCTAGCAGAACGCTATGGAATACAGTATCAAAGTCTTTACTAAAGTCCAGGCAAACAACATCCACAGCCCCATCCACTAGGCAGGTCACCTTGTCATGGAAGGAGATCAAGTTGTTCAAACAGGACCTGCCTTTTGTGACCCCATATTGACTGCGCCTGATCCCCTGGTTGCCCTGTACTTTCCATATGAGTGCACTCAAGATGAACTGCTTCATAATCTTCCCTGGCATTGAGGTCAATCTGACAGGCCTGTAGTTCCCTGGATCCTCTTTCTGGCCCTTCTTGTAGATGGGCATCACATTGAAAAGCCTCTGGTCATCTGGGATCTCTCCTGTCAGCCAGGACTGCTGATAAATGATGAAGAATGGCCTAGCAAGCTCCTCCACCAGCTTCCTCAGTACTCTCAGGTGGATCGTATCTGGTCCCATAGACTTATGAGTGTGCAGGTGGCGTACCAGGTCATTAATCACCTCCTTCTGGATTATGAGGGCATTAGTCTGCTCTCCATCCCTGTCTTCCAGTTCAGGGGACTGAATACCCTGAGGGTAACTGATCTGAGTACTAAAGACTGAGGCAAAGAATGTGCCTCATCCTTTTCCTCATCTTTGGTGGCAATATTCCCCTTCACATCCTATAAATATTATATTGCTAAGACTTTTCCAAATCCATAGGAACATTTCTTCATTTTTTGTGGTGCTGTTATTTAAGTACTGAGTGCTGGCTGTCCCACAGGAGGGAGCCAGAAGCAAAGATTGACCATGGTGCCAGCAAGGCCATTCCTTCCCTTGAGAAGAACTCTGTCCTGCAGCATTCAGTGAAGTAGCAGGCTAGGATGGTGATGGTGACTAGGGCCAGCCCAGAGCCATTTAACTACCCAGAAAATCTTTAGTGATGTGATGGTTGAGATCCAGTGTGCCCCAGGGTTCAGAATACCCTCAAGGCCCCAATATATAGGGTTGAAAGAGACTTGGAACAGTCATTCTTGAATACAAAGCTACAGAGGCACATTTTTTATCACTGATGACTGAATTCTGGCTAACCTGTCCTTCAAGACCTCCAGGAGATAATAAATCTTTTTCAAGCAATCCACTCCAATGTGCTTTTGGTTTTATTTTGTTTTGTTATATTCTTAATTTTTCCAGCTTTTCTAGTGTATCACTTGGATCTTATTTGCTACCAGTTAAACCATCCACTTCTTATCCTGACAGTCTTGCTGCACAGAAAAGAGGCTATTCCCTTTCTGTTCAAAGCAGTCTACTACATATTTGAAGATGGACATCCCTTCAAACTAGATACACCCATGTATTTCAATATTTTGTTTTATGGCTTGTTTACTGGACTTCTGGGTTTTTTTGTTGTGGTTTTTTTTACTTATTTCTGTTTGTGGTACCAGAAATCAGCTTCCACCAAAAACCTAACCAAGGATGAGAAAGGTGAAAGAGTCACTCAATACATCTTGCAAGCCTGACAAGCAAGTTATATGTTTGTTTTTTTTTTTTTTTTTTTTTTTTTTTAAATTATATTTATATCATATGTTTGGGGGTATTTTTTGGTTATGTATTTTCTTTGGCATTTCTAAATACATATTCATCTTGACAAGCAGCATTACAGAATTGTTTTGTACCTGCTCCTCACTCTGTTGCACAGTTTTTTTTATTCCAGCATTAAGAATGGAGATAAGCAATTAGACTGAGCTCTTATGAGCTGATCAACCACATATCAATAGAATGATGTGGTCACATATCAATAAAATGAAAATGAGAAGAACAGAAATAGGTCAAAGATGTAAAAATGTAACCTTGTATGAGAAGAAAACAAGTTTAAATGTTCTATAAGTAAAATAAATATCAAGGGTTATTAAAAATCTTTATGAAAATTAACAAAATTACAAGTGAGATTCAGAAGCACTGTATAATAATCTACTTACACAATAAATGTTTCAAAGCCTGCAATAGAGATATTTCCTTTGTTCTTCTCCATACTGCACTGTACAGTAACCTCCTGTCATGAATACAGACATTAATCATAAGTGACATTATAAATAATATTCTATTTTGTCTGGTAAACTGAAGGATTTTTTACAAAGATGTTTTTATTTTTAATACTATTTGTTGTTCTTATAATTTCAAGGTGTATATATATAAATCTGCTTTCTGTAATTATCCTAAATTATATAATTGTAATGCAATGAAGGTAATTTAAGTTTTATATATGTGTGTATACTGTTATGTATATGTGAGATAGACTTTAGCAATAAAATTATTGTATTTTATTAATTAAGAAACTGCAATTTAAATACAAACAAAGGCAATACCCCCGAGCATAGAGTCCAATTGATAGTAGGAAACATCCTGAAGTATTGGTAAGACAGTTTAATGTTTATCACAGAAACAGATTTTTCTCACTCTTTTAGGTACAACAGAGGTTTGCATTATTTCTACAGTTGAGTGATAAAAGGTATTCTATCTGGAGAAGGATAGGGTATTGTCTGGAGTTTTTTAAGCAATAGGGATTTTAACACTGAATCATAACTATTACCACTTAACTGGTGATTATCATTCTGAAAGCATTCATAGCTCTTCTGCTAGTAAGCTCCTTCTTTTCTAAAGAAAGAAATAAAAGGAAATTAGAAATAAAATTGGAGCCTTATATCAGCATTCAAATCTTTCATTATGCAGATGTTTATGTAGATCATTCTCCAATCATGTATATCAAATGACTGTCATTATTTGACTTTGTGCGTACCAACCTCTGTGTTTTGAGTTTTTTTGTGAGTAGGCATTTGTGCCCCAATGCATAACAGTACTGTTTTAATTCCAATGAAAAGTTAATCAGTCTGAAAATGAAATCAAAATTGTATATTTCAATTTGTTAAGCTAAATAGTTGCTCAAAGTAAATGTTCTTCCTACTCAGTTGTTTCTTCCTTTCTTCTAGAGGACCATGCTTCTTCAGTCATAAATCCCAAGAAGGAGAGAATTGCTTTTAGGAATGGGAACTTACTTCCAGCATTTCACAATGTTCAACACAGATCATATATTTATCTCTGTGTATTTCAGTTATTGTTCATATATGACCATTATATACTCTTGTTTAATCAGAAAGTTCTTTCTACTGCCAGTTATTATAGGTATTTTAATTTCATATTCAGTAAAAAAATCCACCAATTTTTCCCTTTAATGTACATATAGTATTATGGGATAGCATCCTGTGGCATATATTCAATACGCTCCAATTAACTTTGCAAATTATTTTGCTTTTTGTGAATTTGATTATTTTGGATTTTAGTTTGTTTGTTTGTTTTATTGGTCTGCACCTTCATACTAGAAACACAAATTAAACTTCTTAGCTACTTTAAATATCCTGTTTGGTTACAGCTAGAGTGTTTACCTTTATGTACAGTTGGTGAAATACCAGAACACTGTGTGTATAGAGTTGCTGGAGCTAGTTCAGAGAAAGGCAACCAAGCTGGTGAAGGGTCTGGAGAAGAAGTACTATGATGAATTTGTATTGTTTAGTTTGGAGAAGAGGAGGCTGAGGGGTGATTTTATCAGTCTCTACAACTACCTGAAAGGAGGTTTAGTGAGGTGGGTGTGGCCTCTTCTCTAAAGTAAATAATGCCAGGACTAGAAATGGTCTGAAGTGCACCATGGGAGGTTTAGACTGGATATTAGGAAGAATTTATTTACTAAAAAAGTAGTCCAGCACTGGAACAGGCTGCCCAGGGAGGTGGTGGAGTCACTATTCCTGGAGGTATTAAAAAAATGTGTAGATGAGGCACTTCAAGACATGCTGTAGTGAGATGGTGAGATGTTTTTTGTTTGGTTGGTTGGTTTGGTTTTGTTGGGTTTTTTGTTGTTGTTGTTGATGTTGTTGTTGTGTTGTTTTGTTTTCTGACATTTGGATGTGGTGATCTTAGAGGTCTTTTCAAACTGTGACAATTTTATGATTCTGTGATTTGTGGCAGTTGGCTACACATCTACGTATGGACAGGCAGAGGCTGGAAACTTGTTACTTCTGGCTAAATTAGAATGACTTTTTCCACTTCAGATATGCACTTACAGAAAAGGTGCAGTGCCCTGGTGACAGCTAGGAAGGAAAAGTTTCCATTAGTGTAGGCATACAGTCTGATCCACATACTCCAGCCATTCCCACAGCAGCTACAGTCCTTCTAGGATCAAAGAGAAATGGTGATAGTGCTCAAACAACTGAAGTGCTGCCATGCATACAGGTGGCAGAAAACCTGAGAAGTGGGGATTGTATCTTACACAGAAGATACAGAAGAGCAATCTGAAAGCATGGATCTTTGTTCTAGTAAAGGTTGTGAGCTGATCAGTGGCTTACAGACTGAAATTAGAAGACAGACCAACATCAGTGAAACACTGGCAGGTTCCTCCAAAAAGAAGGAAGCTGTTTTTTGGCAATCTGTATGAGCCTCACAGTTACAGGGCCTGGCACTCACACTTTAACCACTTTGGCATTTATTGGGTGGGAAAAATAATTGGGTGAGAGCAAAGTGGTCGATATCTGGAGTGTGCTTCTTAGTCTCTTTCTACAGGAACTCAGTGATGACTAAGAAGACTTCTGCTGGTTAGGAGTAGTCATTAACAGCAAGGTGGTTGAATTTAGAATCATGAGAGAAATGAGGAGGGAAAGGAAAATTACAATCCTCAACTTCAGCAGAGATTTTTCCTGGGAACCTCTTGTTGGAATCCAATGGGAGGCTTCCTGCAGGGTGAATGAACAGAGGAAACTTGCCTGATCTTCCTGGATAGCCTACTCAGCATGCAGAAAGCATCATTTTGATTTGTAGAAGTGGAGTAGCAGGAGGTGGACTGAACAGGGAACTTGTGAGTGAGCTCAGATATAAAAAAGGAGTATATAGAAAGTGGAATCTGGAACCACCTGAAAGGAACACAGAGACTTTACTCAGGCATGCAGGGATAGACTTAGGTTTGGTATGGAATGAGAGAGACTGGAAGAAGGGCATCTGTAAATACATAGCAGAAAAGGAAGACTACTGTAACTATGCAAAAGCTCAGTAGGATGGGAAATACAGACATAAAATATACAGAAAGTTTTTGGTTTTTTTTTTTTTTCCATAGAACCACAGAAAAGTCCAGGAAAGCCCTTGTCTAGAAGGGACCCATGGAAATCTTACAATATAAATCTTGACTGGACAAGTAAGCTGATCTAACACTAAGTTTACCTGTGTTTCAACAAGGTTGGCCAAGTGACCTGCACAGATTCTTTCCAGCCTGTATCTCCATTCTACTTTTACTCTCTAAATTTTGTTCTTTTGTGTTTTTTTTTCCACTAGTGGACAGAGACCTTATGTTAAGTAAATAAAGTTTCCAGAGATACTGCATCTGCAGTTGACATCACATGGATTGACAAGTTCCTTGATGTCTTTTCCAAACTCTTCTTTCTTAGAATCAGTGCTTTTCCCATACAAGTTTCCTTCCCCCCCCCCCCCCCTCCACTTTATCTTATATTTGTGGCTGTAACACGTAAGGAACAGTGAGATATTTATTCTTTTAACATTCTAATATGATATTAGTTTCATATTGCACAGCCTAAAGCAGTTGACGAAAAGGTTGCTGTAGTCTAATAGAAATTTATTTTCTGAGAAAATGTGTTAGCACATCTGTTGGGTCACAATTATATAATAGAGTTTCTCCTTGTTGTCCTTTCTCAGATAGGTATCTACTAACATTAATGGCAGTTCCTCAATACAGCAAAGTCAGATCTTATTAAATAAAGAATGGTGGTGAAAGCAGCTTTATTCCCTAAGCTATTTGAATAGTCTCTCTTCTGTGCATGGTATTTTGAAAGCAAAAGCAATTTGTAAATTAATGCCAAGGTTACTGAACCGTTCAATGGTCTAAGAGCCCCCATGAATTCCAATTAGTTCTCTTTCACAAGCTTATTCTGTAGTTGTTAGTATGGGGTCAGTACAGTGAAGTTCAATGCAATTGCAGTAGCACAAGGTTTATCTTTTATCTTCATTCACAAGTTGTACAGATTCATTTGACTGTAATCTGTTTGTGAAAAAGGAATGCTTCTACATTACTTCATATATATGCCAACTCTTAGGCTAAGACTGAGATATATCTCAATGCATGGAGACAGGACCCTTACCTACACACCAAATTCTACTAAGGAAATAGATTTAGAAATATTTTCTCTGATAATAACTTTATACGTTAGCTTGCAGATAATGAGATATTTTGCTGTAACTGACCCCAACCTCCTTTCAGCAACATGATCTTGGTTGCTATGAGAAGACATTCTGTCCTTTTTGTCTATACTATTTGCAATTATATTCTAAGATCTTAGAAACTGGTAAAACACAGCAAAGCAAAACAAAATAAAACAAAACAAAAACAAAACAAGAAAAAAAAGAACAAAACAAAACAAAAATTACCAATAAACACCAAACAGCTAAAAAATAAAATAAAACCACTTTTTTTTTGTTGATTTTTGTTAAGGAGTCCTGCTTGGAATAATTTCTCAGTGGAAATCCTCACCTGAAAGGCCATGTCTATATATACAACTTAAAGGACAGGTATATTGAAGAGAATGTCTTTTGACTGTGTTTTATGGATGTTAGAATTCTGAGAGGAGGTCTTTGAGAGATGAGTTAGATCCCCTCTGGAAAAGCATAGGATGGTAAGGTAAAAAAGGAAGACACTGAGTTTCACCTAAAGGCTGGAATAGTTGTTCAGTTCTCACAGCAGGTATGTGAAATGCATTAAAAGCTTGCTGTTCCACAACAGGAGAGAATGCATTTTGCCCTGAGATATCCATATCTTTTGTTCATTTTTTTTCCATGTACTAATGTATATAATGATATGAGTAAGTCATTAAATTTAATGTCAACTTATTGGGCGCTTCAAATTAAAACAGTGCTGTGCTGATGAGAACAATATAACATACTACTCACAGTGCACAAGTCCTGCAATTAAAATGCTAATTAATACTTTTTTTTTCTTTGCAAGGAACAAGGTTATTTGATTATAATCCCATTTTTCTTGCTCCCTTCAGAAATACGTTTTTATCAGTCAGAGTGAAAACAACCCATCCTTGTTCCCTGAAGTATGATTTTATTTTGTTCCTTCCATACAGATCTGATATAGAGCAAAAGGAAGACATCAGCCAAATTAGTCAGAAACAACTTAGAAGTTTATTTTTTTATTTGTTTTGTCTCCATAGAGAAAATACAGTTGAATTTGGCTTTTGCTTATCACAGCCTTTGGAGAGCTTTATTGGAGTCAGACCCTTTGGTTAGGTACTGAAATCAGAGTATATCCTTCCTGACCAAGAGTAAGTAAATAATCATCCATAATATTCAGTTATCTATGTATGTTTCCTCATCTGCCTAGAGACTTAAAAAGGAGAAAATGAGAAAAAGAGGCAAAATGCGTATGTATGTACATATATAGAACTATATATACATTATATAAACATGACATATATACACACTCATGTATGTGTGGTTGTATAAATGTGCCCGTTTAGTCTATTTATTCTAAAATTTGTGCTTCGAGTACCTATAAGGTTTAGAATTATTTCAATGTAAATTTATACTTGAAGTTGGCAACATATGGGATAGAATTCCTCACAGATTTTTTCCCATTCCTGTTTCAAAATAAATTAAAGAAATGTTTTTTGGATTTTTTTTTGTACATACATATGTATAAGCATTTTAGCCAAAACAGAGTGTATCTTTCATACAGAAATTCAAAAACATATGATAACAGTGCTCTTCAGGAGTTTCCAACTATCAGAGACTTGTTCAAGCCACTAGAATACAAGACATTTTTGCAGAGAGCAAAAAGAATTATCACAGCCACAAGACATACAAGCTGTCCACACAGCCAAGTTTGCAAGTGTGTTTGGAATAGGTGTGTCTGTGAACCACTGAAAAGACAACTCTATTTTTTTCTAATACAAGATGGCTTGTATGCCACCAGCTCTTTTATCATTATATCATTTCTTATTTAAGGCTTAAAGTAAATGGACCCAGCACCTGTTTGTCTGTACAAAATCTTTGCTACACATTGATACAAACCGCTTTTTAATGAGTCACTGAAAACAGGAAAAGTATGATTTTATTTATATTTTATCTTTCATCATATATATTTAAGAAATCTATTACAGATTTACAAACTTTGTATGTTATTAAAATAATGATGTTTTATACTCTGTGTTTCTAAAAGCACAGATGTATCTGTCTATGTGACATTTAGTTCCCTCTGAAATCATCTGCAGGACTTCACTGTTTTTAGTGCTGTGAAAGTGTGCTTTTTACCATGAGTTGTGCATATTAAAGAATATTAATCACTTTAGTGGTTGGTATTTTGTGTCATTTAATACTTTCAGTTTCTCCTAAATTTTCCTCCTTAAACGATCCACAGATACAGTTCAGAGGGCCAAAACTAAATAAAATGACATGAAAAATATTTCTCAGTTAGAAACTTCAGCAAGATCTCTAGTGAGATGATCTTGACTGAAATGTCGAGAAAGCATAGTGATGAACAATTACAAGCAAGCAGCTGAATGAACTTCCTTGGGGATAACGTTCATGTGTATATATACCAAATATGATCAGCCTGAAGGAGCAGAGAGAGATGGCTGCTACAACTGAAAGAGCTTTTTCTGTCTTTGAAAGGTCACAGCTGTCAGGGTAGATACCTGGTGACTGCATGTAGACAAGTGGTGTACTCATAGTCAGAAAAGTACAAGAAGGTCAGCCTGGGGAATTGCAGGCTGATCAGCCTCAATTCAGTCCCTGAGAAAGTTATGGAGACAATCCTCTTGGAGCATATTTCTGAGCACATGAAGTAGAAAGTGACTGAGAAGACCTAACATAGATGTCTCAAAGCTAAATCATACCTAACCAGTCTGTTTGCCTTCCATAAGGAAGTGATTGAATCCATAGATAAAGAAAATCATGGATGTAATTTATCTTGAATTTAACAACACTTGAAATTCTATAGTTAAAAGTGAGGTTCCTCAAAAGTCTATCCTGAGACATCTTCTGTTATCTTTATTAATGATTTGGAGTAAGAAATTCAGTACATGCTTATTAAGTCTGTGGATAACACCAAATTGGAAGAAACATCTTATACACAAAAGGTCAAGGTTGATTTTCAGAGACACTGAAGTTCATGTGAACTACAGGAAGGAGCCTTAGAAAAGAAGCAAACTTTAGAAAAATTGAGAAGAACATACATGAAGTTGTGAATGGGGGATGCACTAACTTTTTGTAGGGGAACAGGCTGAGGAGTGAATGACTGAGAAGCAGCTTTGATTAAAAGGACCTTGAGTTCAAGGTGTAGGCAGCATGGCAGTGAAGAAAACCAACAGCATTCTAAGTGTTATCAACAGGAATACAGTACAACCATGGAAGCGATTATTATTCTTTAGGTACCACATGGTAGAATGCATCTGAAATTCAGTATACAGTTCTGAGCACACTGATACAAGATGACTATTGATAAAATTTAGTTAGCTCAGCTAGGAACCATCAGGCAGCTCCAGCACATGCCTCATGAGAAGGGGCTGAGGGAATTGGGCTTGTTCAGTCTGGAGAAGATGTGGCTTTGGGACCACCAATCACAAACAACAGTTCCTCAACATCTATAAAGGATGGATCTGGCCCTTTATTGAGATTTATGGTGAAAGAATGAGACACAAATCATGCATTAAAAGAGAGATTATTTGCATGGATATAAGGGGGGAAAAAACATCACTGTGAATAAAATGGAGCACTGGAAGATCCCAGTCTTCAAAACTTTGTGCATTTTCCATCCTCAGAGGTATTCAAGACTCATGTGGACAAAGCCCTGAGCACCTTGATCTGACTCTAAAACTGGCTCTGCTTTGGATGGACTATAGACTTTCTGAAATCCCTTCTGAATGGAATTATCCTATGATACTAAATGTAATAAGATAAGAAATGTCACATATTGTGAGTATTTTTCACAGAAGTTGTGGTACAATAGACTTGTCTAGGAAAAATAGTTTTCTATCAAACAAGTTATGCTAGAAGTCCATTATGAACTGTGCATTAGTACTTCCTCTAGAATATTTAATTATTTTGATCTTTAAGTATTTGTGCTGGCTTCATAGAGGAGAATTTACACTACAGCTAAGACATATTAGCAAAAGATATGACAAGAGATTGCCTTTAGTGTCTTAGAGAAGTTTGCAGAATTTGTAGCCCTTACTATTTACAAGACATATAAAACTTTTCAGTTCTGGATTAATAATTTCCAGCTGTGTGAGATGAATGCTGAATGACAGTTCATCACCTTGACAAAAAACTAAAGGGATTTCTCTTGACTGTAAAAGATACAGATGGACAGTAAATGTAGCAGCTGGAGAGGTGCTACAAAGTATGTGCACAGATGAAAAAAAAAAAAAAAAATTCTACTTCTTACTGGAGAAGGACTTCTCATCTGAAAGAGAAAGCCTGGGGTTAGGTGTCCTGTTATTTCTATGGAAGAACCTGCAGACCATCTCTTCACCTTGTATTTCAATGGAATTACTTTTGGTTTTTTTACCTACTATTCCAGGTATCCTTCCCCTTACCAATCCCATAGACTGCCTGAAAAGTACTGGGAAGAGGAAGAGACAACAGGATACTTGCTAGTTATTTTTAGGCATCTTGAAAAATTATATGTTGTGGTATCTGAAGACCCCATGTACTTTTGGTGCAGGGAAGTGATAATTTAGTTGAGTAGTTAAGTTCTGTTATTTTTTCTTATGTGCATTATCTGTGAAAAAGAGGTGGATTTGAATGTGATTTGAACTTTATTATCTTAAGTGTATAGTTTAAACACGCACAAAAAAAAAAAGTAATATATTTCCTTTTACTTTCTTTTAAGTTCAAAATTACCTTCAGCATTGTCATTTCTCTAAGATCCAAATATCAATGTTGTTTAAAACCTTTAATAGTATAAATTGATGTTAAATTGCCTGTACCACATGTGGCTGTGGCATTACTATTATCCCACTGTCTCCTGTGAATTGCTGCATTTGTTTGGTTTCCTTGAAGATATGAATCACAAGAGGAGACTTGTCTTCCTGACAGGAGTTTTTCTGCAAATAGTTTTCCTCTTTTTGCAATTTTTTATCAATGTCATTTACCAAGTCTGAAGAACTTTGTTTTTACTGGGAAGAAAGACAGTTCATCTTTGCAGCTTCTCTCTGTGAAAACACATTTTAAAATAACAGAGCACACAGTTCTTTGCTTTGGGTTGAATGTTTCTACCCCTATGAAGATGCCATAAATCTAATGATACAAAAGAAGAGATGAAAAACAATGAGGAAGAGTGAGAGAACAAAATGAGGGGGAAGGAGGGCAGAAAAAAAAAAAAGACAGTGTTATCTCAAGGAAAAGTAAAATAAATTGACAACTACTGTCAAAATTCTAAAATATTGAGTAAAAATTATCACTTTGGAGAAGAGGAAAAGTTAAGGAGAATTATACAAATCCTACAGGCTTTGTGTTGACAGTAATTAGGTTATGTTACCTCAAACAGTAAAAGAAAGGTGTCTCAACATACTTATGAATTGCAGCCATAATAAGTGCTATAAATGATTTAAAACTTTGGCTTCAATTAAATCTTTTCTAGTAGTAAATTTAGGATAGAGATTGACTATCAAGAGGAGGCTTAAGAGACTTCTCACTGGTTTTATAGGAAAAATGTGTGTATGTGTGTGTTCATAGATCATATTGAATTTTCAGTATGAACTGTTTATAAAATGCTGAGACATAGGTCATATTATGACAATAATAACATATCTGAACTTAAAGATTGAGATTAGCTGAATATCTGTACCACTGCCAGAATTGTGAAGCAGTGTTATTACCCCTTCACTGCCTTCAAACATGTGATAGATTCAGAACCCTTTCTTGAACAAATTTGCTAATGATTTTCTGGGAATACTTCATTTGTTACTTGCTTCATAATATATCCATGAAAATGCTTTAGGACACATCGTGGTAAAGAGTAGATCATTTACTGAATATATTCTAAAATATAGACCACATTTCATATATATTACTCTTCTTTAGGCATCTATTTTGCAAATAAAACTCACTGCTCCCCTCAATTTCCCTCTGCCAGGTATTGTATGTTCTTACAGAATTCTGATTTAAAAAACATGAACAAAATCTTTCCCTTCTATGAACTGTTGTGAATAACTTTAGTCATCTGAACTTTGCTGGTTTTGTCAAGTTGTGGCACAGACATGGAAGTTTTCTTCACAATCATGAGAATCTTGCAAATGAAATAGTTATCTCTTAAGCACATCACTTGCTTGTGACTAGCTTTATAACAAAAAGTAGTCATGTTACATTATTGACCAACAGAACATGATAATAACTGATATATAAATTTAAATAATTATTCAATAATTATATGATTACCAGAATTTTGTTATTGTCTTTCTGATTTTTAAAGGCAGAACTGATTTTGCAATGAATGGTTTAACATCTTTAATATACTTATCCTGCTATAGGCTACAAGTAGAGTACTAGAATCTTTTTCAGTTCATTAAATGAAAGAAATATAAGCTTTGCTCTTCCTTGACATGTGTTGGATAGCTACATGGTGTGCATGACAAGTCATAATTTTGTCCTAGCAAATTGAAGTGATGCATCACAGACCAGAATACTCAACGTCCCAGCAGAGGTCAGATCCCCTATTCCTTCTTCAAAGGTTAAAAAGCCAGATTTTGAGTACAAGTGGTGTATCTTATTCCAGGAAATAATTTAAAGTACAATGTGCATATTCAGAATTTGCTGGAATAAGAATTAGTATTTATACAATGTTTTGAGTATTTAGAGCATTTTACCAAGATTAGCCTATCATCTTACTAAATTGTTTGGTTGTTTACAAGAGCTGTGAATATCTTAATAGACTTCAAACCTTGAAAATTACTTGCTTTCTTTTGGCCTTGATATAATTTTTTGTTGTTGTTTCAATTTACTTCTTTACAATATATTATATTATTTTCCATATTTTTTTCAGCTATTCCACATTGATCCAGGTGTGATGTTCAAGAAAAACACTCCATAGACCTTTCCATGAAAAATTACCTATTTTAGCTGGACTTCCACTGACATTTGACTGGACTGCTTGGATTCTACAGCTTCTGTTTTTATTAGATCTGAATGATGAATTAAGCCTACATTCCTTAACCACATACTGTAATCAGAGGTGGCTTTTTTGGTTATAGATGCAGAATGCCCACTGAACTTTGATGATGTAATGGACAAGCCAGCCCCCTGCCCCCTGGGTTTTGAGGATCTGATAGACTAAATGGCCTTTCTTGGTGGCAATTATATATGAGGACCTTCTTTGATCCTTAGAATACTTTTCAGAATTGACAGTGGACAAACTGAGTTTTGGTGACCCTGTAAGAGCTATTTATAATCAAACACAAATAGGGTTCCATTAAAATGAATCAAATACACAAAATAATTTTTTCACCACTGCTTTATATAACCTGGAAATGTGTTTCTCTTTTAGATGGAACTAAGGGGAGAGCAACAAAAACAGTATAAAAAGGTTACTTTTACACTATTCTTGCCCTTCTCTAAGAAGGGAAGATTACCCAGATGCATTGCTGAGAGAAGTGAGACCTTGACTACATGTATCCAGCTCTAACCTACTATGTGATTCTGATATGTATTGGAAAAACAAACAAAACACAGATAATGGTGATCATTTGCATTTAACCCATATCCAGGGCTAAACTATAGCAGTTGCTCTGTCACCCAGTGACCCATCACCAGAAGAGAAAAGGGACTGGGAAAAGGAGATGCCACCCACAAGCTGAAATAAAAACAAGTTTAACGAAATAGCCAGACCAATGCAAATATAACACATACAAAGTTACACTCAGTCCGGTGAATGTACAGAAGCCACAATAAACAGGAAAGTAGTCCTTGCAAGCACAAAGGTAAGCAAGCCTCTCAAGAGATGGAGCGAAGCAGGAAGAGAAGAAAGGAGAGGAGCAAGATCAGAAGGAGCCCCCACCCTCAGCAAACTTCCTCCTTTATACTGAGCATGATGTTTGTAGTATAGGATATACATGTAAGCCAGCTCAGGTCAGCTGTCCTGGCTTTTGCTCCTCCCAGCTTAAGCTCCTGGATGACTTGAAACTGATAATGACCTGCACACCATGGCTGGCCTATGATTCTATCCCAGCAAAACTAGGAGAGTGAAGCTTGACCAAAAACACTGAACCACATTTTCTAGGCATTCACAGGAAAGAAACAAAGAACAAATGAACTCTAAACTTTAATCCTTATAAAACATTGGGCATGGGAGACAAAAGGTGATAGCAGGCAATATAACAACAGCTAATATATTAAAAAAAAAAAAAATATTCATAGACATTAACCTAGGGTGACATGAAAAGAATGTCCATTGGTGGCTTCTGCCAGTGATTTAACTTAAAAACAGTAAATAGTGAGAACAACAGTCCCTTGGGGAAACAGATCCACAAACATCCACAACTGATCTGTATAAAGGCCAAGTAGGCAGACAGAAACATAGACCTGCTGAAGTCCTCCGCTCAGAGTTCCTGCAGTTGATCATGATTGGTGTGGAGGCTGTGATTGGTGCCAGCATGTTTTCTACAGGACACACACATGTGTGTGTGTGTGTGTGTGCGTGCGCATGTGTGCATGTTTAGAGCAGAACAGAAATAACTATCTATACGCTGTGCCAATCCTGCTTAGAAAGTGAATCTTAGCTTTTATGTCATTGATTGGTGTAGTTCTGTCCCTGTGTCTACCTCACCCTTAAATTCCCCTGTGACAGATATTGAAAGAAGCAGGTCATTTATTTCAGGTTTTGTATGTGAATTTATTCTAGTAACTGCAATTCTGTAGCACTAGAATTTGCATTAATTCTTATTCATGTAAAGTTTATGTACCCATTCAATTCTGTATCCTCACCCAAGACTCACATATATGCAAATAAACTTAGAATTAGTGGTTATGATTTATTGAATTCATCCTACTTAAATTAATTAATTATATCTATGTATATATTAGAGTAAACTCATATCTATTATGAAACTGGACAAAATGTCATAGTGATCAGCTTAATAGATACCATGTGTTTAAAAATTTCTTTTTATTAAATTTAAATGCAGGAAAAAACAGTTGTTATGGAGTTAGAAATGGCTGGGGTTTTTTTAGATAGATTGTTATACAAGATTATCACTCAGATTATGTATATTGGACCTGCTTACTGTTTCATTAAACACAGAAATAGAATTAATTTGTGCATTTATACTGACAGCCATCTCTTAAATTACCTTATGAACTATGAGTATTGAATCTTGTTTTATTTTTCTTTAAAAGAAGGAAACATATATAAAATGTAGCAACAGATTCAGGCCTTGACTGTTTTCACCCTGATTCCAATCCTCATCTTTTTGGTATCTCTCCTACATACACTGCTGAACTTCAAACACAAGGCTCAGACAGAATTAACTTCCTAAAATGTGCCACTGTCTAATATACCACAGTCAATATACCAGCTGAACCTGCAAGTTAACCAGTAGAAAATACCCTGATGGCTATCAGAAAGCCACCTGTTATGTCTTTTGAGCTTTGTTAACAACAAAGAATGTCTCCTCCTTATGAGGATATACTGTAGGATGTTCTCTTGCTTCCTGATTGCCCCTGTGTCATTTAAATAACTGTTTTAAAATGTAAGAATTTAGCACAATTTTTTTCTCTTCCCAGATCTGGACAGGTCAGAAAGTAGACTTTCATTTCAAGACACCTTTCTTTTGCTCAGATATTATATATTCTTCATTCACAACCTTTACTGATATATGAAATCCCGGTCTGATATGAACTCCTGTATGGATTTATGAACTATCCCAAGGGTAGATTTAGATTAGAAATTAGGAAGAAGTTCTTCACTATGAGGGTTGTAAGACATTGGAACAGGTTTCCCAGGGAAGCTGTGGATGCTTCATCACTGAATGTGTTCAAAACCAGATTGAATGGGGCTCTGAGCAACCTGGTCGAGGGACGTGTCCCTGACACTGGCAGGGGGGTTGAACTAAATGGTCTTTAAGATCTCTTCCAACCCCAACTGTTCTATGATTCTGTGATAGAAACTATGTGTACACAATGATGCACTACATATTTGAACTCCCTTTTCTTAATCATCTTTCATAAATGACTTGGAATTATTTTGTGAGTACATAGAGGTTGCTAAACTACTGAACAAAAGCTAGTGTAGGTATGCTGTCATCTTCCACTCTGCTACTAAAGGGTAGTGTAGCTTGAAAATATTAGGTTCTCAATAAAAATAAAAAAATAAAAAAAAAAAAAAAAAAAAAAAAAAAAAAAAAAAAAAAAAAAAAAAGAAAAAAAAGAAAAGTGACACTCCACCCTTCTACTTAAAGTACTCATCTATGAAGAAAACCAGGATTCCCATTAATATTGTGGGATGATTTCCCTACAGAAAACATTCTTGAACACAGTATTATCTAAATTACAAAGCATTAAAGTACAGAACTATCTCTGGACAAGAAATAACTGAAGTTAAGTTTCCTTCAACCACTAATGATGCTCCCAACATGTATCACAGAGAACCGTTTGCTGTTTTATGACATGGTGTAAAGCAAAATAGTCCCAGATGGAAGCTGTGAATGCTTCCTTTTACAGTTAGAAGGTCGGAATGTTTGGTACACTCAGAAATGTCCCAGCTGCATTTTGATTTGGGCATGCAGTACAAACCTTTCTTTTAAAGTACATATGCTGAGGGATTACTTGTGCCTGTACAGAAAGCTTCAACTCTGGAGATATGTGATAGTGAGTTACAGAATGGACTCAGTGTATCTGTCATGAGTCCTCCTGGAAATTAACATAAGGTCTCTTTCAGTCTCTGTCTGTTGGTTTATATTTCAGGATGACTCTACCTTCCCTTCTTCCTCCCCAGGTGGATGTCATTCACCTGGGATGAGAAGTGTGAATTTAATTATCTTCATTCAGAGAGGAAATCTAAACAGAGCTCTAGTTACCATTTTAAGTGAGCACAGCAGTATTCACAGATGCCATTGGCTTTTGTTAGAAATTGATCCATTAGATTGATTGAAACCAGTTAGATCAGCTTTACTAATGAAGACAAGATGAATGATTCTGGAAACTTTATACGAACACAGAACTTGCTAATAGTGAGATACTTCTATGTGATATCCAGGAAAGTTTTTTAAGGCCTATGGTTCTAAAGAAATGAAGTCTTTTCTTACGTTCCACTTTTTGTATACATGCCTTTTAGCTGGTAGTTTTAGCTGTCTTTTACTTCTTGTTGAGTAGGTTTTGTTTTTTTTTATTGATGTGGATTAACACTGTACATAATATTTAGTACATTTTCCTTACATTGCAAATAATTATTGATGATTTATGAAAAGTACTATGTTGTTCTACAATCATGAAACTTGCTTTTTGACATCAATGTATCTTTTACTCCATAGCATCTCTCCCCTTTTTCTCTCTGGGACAAATTCATATCCCCTTTCACTAGGATATTTCCTTTGGATGAGACAGAATTGGATCAGTAGTTGATCATTCTTCATGTGCTTCTATTACTTAGACTAGAAAGGGAGTTGTACTATGTTGACATGTACTATGACTCAGTGAAGATAATACTTTAGGTTTCTGTCCTCTGAAGACAAACCATATCTAACTGGGGGAAAATTTTGTAGGGAAAAAATTTCTGGAAATCAGCTGAAACACAGGCAAAATGCAATCCATTAAGAAAGCTAATTTAAAAACAAAACAAAACAAAACACGAACACCTTTTTTTTTTTTTTTTTTTTTTTTTTTTTAAATTTTTTTTTTTGGGAGTGGGGTTGGGCGTGTATATTAAAACTCTTTCTGAAATAGGGTATAAAAAAAAAAAAAAAAAGTATTCTAGAAATGTCTGAGAAAAAGGTCAACATTTTCGCCAGAAATTATATCCCCTACTTTTTCACATTTCATGTACAGAAGAATAAAATCCCACTGTTGATCAAACACAAATAGCAATACAGTAGTTGAAATATCTAGGACATACTGTAAATTTAGGTGCTGAAGCCTGCTGTTTTGAAGAAATATTACTTTGTTATTCTGACAGAAATATTCTGATGATTTTTTAGGAACCTAATGCCTTGAACACACTTATACCAGTGGAAATAACTAGTGAAAAGTTATAGAAGTTTTCTGAAATAGATGCCTCTATGTTTTTTTTCAATCTACTGATGATTGAAACCTGAGTAGCCAGCCAGCATAAATGTCAGCAATGTTGCAGATATAAGCAAGGAAAGTAGAAATGTTGGCTCTCTCTTCTGTTCCTGTAGTTTTCAGTTGCTTTAAACTGTGAATTTCAAATAAACAGGGCATGAATATGGGGCAGGCTTTTCATTGCCTCTTCCAAGTCTACAACTAATTATGATATATTGCTTGCATACTCTTCTTTATTCACAGATAGATTAAAAATTGGTTGCTGCCTATGTGACGTGAATAAAAGATATTTCTTAGAGAAGATTCACCACAGGTTTTGACATTATTATTTTTCTCTGATAAAATGCAGGCAGATCAGTGTTACAGCCTGCCCATTCACTTCAAAAGCTGCTTTGTATGCTTTTGAGTTCCAGAATGAGATGTTGGTTTGATTAGGAGTTCAACATATCCCCTGTACTCTGTGACAAAATTTCCAGTTTGAGAAGCTTCTCAGTGTCATACACGGTCAAAATAGCACAGAAGACACAGACTTCTGTAATTTTCAGAGCTATCCAGGAAAGACAGTGGAAAAATGTATCAGAAATTTTTATTCTTTCTCTCTTTGTCTCCTCATCTGCTGGAAAAAGCAGCTGTTATGAATATAACTTACAGTTTCCATGTAGGAGTTGCTCTTATATTTACTGAAGCAGGGCTTATCTGTTTTTTGAGGTGTAACAAATATGGTACAGAATACATGTAGGTACTGTCATGAATTTCCATTAAAAAAAAATTTATATAACTTTAAATGCCTACAGCGGATTTCTACGTCTTAGTTTGTCACCGCTTTACGGATAGAGAAGAAATAAGCACCTCTGTGGAATCTCATAATGCAGATGTCAAAAATAGTTCAAACACATAAAATGCCCAGTTTTCTCCATTCCTTTTGAAGAAATACTAAGATAACTTTCTCAGAGGTAAATGTAGGCTCACTATAGACTTCTAGACATGGTTCATTTACCAAAATATAAGAATCTACTGTCATCTTTGTAAAATTAATTTATCCTATGCTACCTCCAGCTGACCTCTAACTCTACCCTTTACTCTGAGATGTCTGTATGTTAAATAGGAATATTTTATACAGAACATAGGAGAAACCCATTTTCTTGTTGAGGAACACCTAGAAGCTAGGCAGACCCTACAGGGCCTAAAATGCCATTGGTAGCAACAGTTTATGCAAGGGAATTAGCTCCTAGAGATTAAGTGAGATAAATCCCTGACCGGTTTTATTTAAATGATAATGTTTAAATGATCTTGAAATTATTATGGAAGCAGGGCAGGTTCCTAACACGACACGTATTAAAAGCAGTCTGTCAGAGTATATTCCCTTACTGTGGGACACGAGAAGACATTTTGAAGAAATTTATTTTCTATCTTATGAATACTTTTTGGGTTATAAGAAACCTGTAAGGATACTTATATAAGAAACATGATTCAGTACTGGTATTTCATTCCCTGACAGCACCTTTAGTCAACTTCCTGCTGTGCATAATGCAGCAAGCAGGCAGGTAATAGATATTTTTGAGACATACAGGTATTTTTTGGCAGCTGTTTATTACCATTTTTACTTTTCTCACTTGAGATGAGAAATTTTTTGGGTAGGTTCTTGTATTTCATCACTTGTTTTTAGGAAGTATGCATGGGTAATTGGTTTGGGGATTTTTAAAAGTTTTTATTTCTTAATTTTCCAGGTTTATTTGGTTTTTTTTGGTTTTTTGGGTTTTTTTCTCCTTTTCTATGCTGGTTTAATTTTGTTTTGTTTTGTTTTTGAGGAGTGCTGACATGTCTATTTTTGGCAGATACTAATTGACTTTAAAGGAGGTTTTATTTATTTATTTATTTATTTAACTCTTAATTTATTTGTTAATTTAGGAATGGATTTGTTTGTTTTTCCAAAGCTTTTCTTCATCCCATATTATGTACTTGTTGGATTGGTATTTTTGGTTGTTGTTTTTATTTTCATGTTTAGTTTTGGTTTGGCATGTTCGTCTGGTTTTTTTTTTTTTTTCCTTCTCATCTGTTTGGGTTTGGTTTCTTTTGTTTGTTTCTTTCTTTTTTTTTTCTTTGTTTTATTTATTTATTTACTTAGAGAAGGGATTTTTTATTGCTGGATGTTCCTGGTTGCTGTTTTCTTCCTCCCCTGTAGCGTGCAGGGACGGACTCCGACAGCACAGCCAATATGGTTGTAATCAGAAGTCACTTTATTAGGTGCAATAGTCTATACTTATACACGAGACAATACTGATCACGCACCCAGGTCACTTTTAATTGGCCCCACACTCAAACCCAGAGTCTGTCCACGCACACTCCAAACACTTTTAATTGTCTGACGATTCTCTTGGTTTTCTTCCTTCAGCACCCTGTTTTTCTCCTCTTATCTTCCTGTTTTGCCAGGTGCTTCTGCTTTTCTCATCCTTAGTCTTATCTCCTCAAGGTTGGGGCTGTGTTGGCTGTTTTTCTGCCTTGCAGGCCTTAGCATAACTACTTGTAGCTAACAACTATTTCTGTCCTAGTTTTATCAATCCCTACACTCCCCACTCTAGCAATTACTCATGTGGGGAAATTTACTGTTACTTTATCTACTTATTTCAGTTTTTATATGAGGTTTCTTCAGATATTTATTTAGAGAGGCTATGGATAGAGTGGGTCCTTCTAGCAGTTTCTCACAGAAACCACTCCTGTAACACCCCTGCTACTAAAAACTTGCCACACAAGCCAAAGTTTTTTTTTCACAAGCACATAACCCAGTTTGTGGGGTTTGTTTCTTTGTTTACTAACTTGTCTTATTCTTTTTCTTTTTTAATTTTTAAATCATGATTTCTGTTACCTCTAGAAGCCTAGAAATTCCTGTCCAGACATCTTGCACATAAAAGGCCTTGACTCACACTGTGCTTGAGAAGGCAGGTGATGCGATCCAGGCCAGGATGTCACAGGGCCCTCATTGGAAGGAGGTAGTAGATGATCTTGTGAAAATGGATGCAGTTAAGGCTGAGATGCTTGTTAACACCTTTGCTTCAGTCTTTATCAGACAGGTCTTCCAAGTCTTTGGGCATAGAGATAGGGCTCAAGAAGGAAAAGAACTTTCCAATGGTGGTAGAACATCAATTAAAGTTTATCTTAAGAAATCTTGATCCTTACAAGTCATGGGACCTAGTGAGATTCATCCAGTCCAAACCAAGTCCCCAAGGTGGTTGGAAAAGGAGAACTTGCCCTGCAAGGAAAGGCTGGGGGATCTGGGCTGGATAAGAGATGGTATGGAAGGGGGGAACATAACAGTCATCCCCCACTGCCTACAAAAGGTTGTCAAGGAGATGGATTCAAGACCAATAGTGCCTGGTGGAGGAATAAGACAATAAATTGGTGTTCCCTCTGGTTCTAAGGGGGATGTGGTCTGAGAATATTCATTATGAGTTTTATTAACCATATAAACAGGCTGCACAAACAGCTTGTGGGGCTGGTCTTATTCAATATCTTTATCAATGATCTAGATGAGGGGATTGAGTGCTTCTTCAGCAAGTTTGCAGATGACACCAAATTGGGTGGGAGTGACAATGTGCTTGAGAGTAGAAAGGCTAGGCAGAGGGATCTGGACAGGTTGAACCTGAGGCCAATTATATGAGGTTTAACAAGGCCAAGTGCCAGGTCCTTCATTTCAATCACAACTCCAGGTAATGCTACAGACTTGGGAAAGAGTGGCTGGAAAGCTGCTTGGCAGAAAAGGATCTGGGGGTGTTGGTTGACACTTGGCTGAATATGAGCCAGCAGTGTGCCCAGGTGGCCAAGAAGGCCAATGATATCCTGACCTGTATCAGAAATAGCGTGGCCAGCAGAAGAAGAGAAGTGATTGTGCCCTGGTACTCGGCACTGGTGAGGCCACACCTCAAGTACTGTGTTCAGTTCTGGGCCCTTAACTGCAAGAAAGACACTGAGTTGCTGGAGCAAGGTAAGAGAAGGACAACCAAGGTGATGTATGGTCTGAAGAACAAGTCCTGTGAGGAGATGCTGAAGAAATTAAGATTGTTTAGTTTGGAGAAGAGGAGTCTGAGAGGAGACCTTGTCACTCTCTGCAACTACCTGAAAGGAGGTTGTAGTGAGGTGGGTGCAGCCTCTTTTTTCAAGTAAATAACAACAGGACTAGAGGAAATGGCCTCAGATTGCACCAAGGGAGGTTTAGGTTAGATATTAGGAAGCATTTCCTTACTGAAAGAGTCATCAGGCACTGGAATAGGCTGCCCAGGGAGGTGGTGGAGTCATCATCCCTGGAGGTATTCAAAAAACATGTAGATGAGGCGCTTCAGGACAATCTCTAGTGGGATGGTGAGGTAGGGTTTTTTGGGTTTTTTTTTTTTTTTTCAGTTGATGGTTGGATACGGTGATCTTTGAAGTTTTTTTCCAACCATGACAATGATGTGATTCTGTGATCTGTCCTCAGACATCCTCTGGCCAGAGTTGGACAAAGCCCTGAGCTACATTTTCTGAATTGCATGTAGAACCTGTTTTGAGTAGAAGGTTGTACATTGTATCCTACTGGAGTGTTTCTAGATGTTGTGTCACATAATGGGCATTTATCTTCCTAATTAAAAGCTTGCACTGATATGTAGTTCAGTCTTCAGAGTTCATGAAAATATACTTTTTTTTTTAATATATATTGATAACTCTACATTATATAATACATAATTATAAAACTACATAATATATTGCTAACTATATAGCTGAATCTTGCTAATTTGGGAGTTCACTGAGGGGTGTTAGGATCACAGCAGAATAAGAAAAACAAAACTGGTGTGGTTCAAGATTCCTTTTGCACATTCTTGGTGTGAGAGATGAATGAAAGGAACGGAAATTTCATTTTCTAACTGTATTGTTGATCAGTTCTCTCACAAACACTACTTTGTCCTTCAGGAATAACAAATTGATATTTCCTCACTGAATCCTTTTAAATCATCTTAATTGCACACTGGGTTTAATGAATGTGGTATCTACAGATCCAGGCTCATAAAAAGAAAGGAGAATGGCAATTTGCTCAATAAAAACCATTATGATTTCTCCTCTTTCAGTGGTAGCATAATTAAGGAAAGACAGCAAATACCTCTTGTGCGTTTTGTTTGTTTTTCATTTTTGGCTCTGTCTTCCCCCTCAACAAAGCTGCATCATAACTGCAGACAGGGGAGAAGTCAAAACCATAGATTTTCAATCTGTCGGGTTTTTCACAAATATAAATTTTGCAAGAATCTCCTATCTTTATTATTTCTTATTTATTCACCTTTATTCCAAGACCATTTTCTGCCAGAACTTTAGCTCCAGGAATTACTTCTGTGTGCAGTAAATATCACAAAATTTTGAATGACCCATAAACAAATGGCCAGTTGACACAGATGATTGCACCCTGATGCTGTCACGTGCAGTAAAGGAAATGTTGCTCATTCTATTCAGTAATCATTGTGGTTTTGTTTATTTTGTTTGCTTTGTTTTCCTGAATGCATGTGAAATGATAGGTTTGGGGTTTTTTCCTAAACATTTTTCATCTAACAGTCAAAAAGTTCATAACAAATTTTAATGTTCTGTTTATTCACCTTTTTGGAGACAATATATTATATATAATATTGCTTATTATAATTTGATTTCTTTTTCTGACATATTTAACCTTCTCATCATCTTAAACACTTCTACGAATGTACCTGTTTTAAATGGAGCACAGTCTTTACCTTCTGTATTCATGCCTATAGTAGGCTTTTTAAATAACAACATATGTTGTTGTGGTTGCACACGTTCATGTAACTAAAAATTGCATTAAAACATCTCAAAGAAATTTTGTTATTGAAACTGAATATACGCTTTGGTGACAATGTTCTTCACTCCTTTCCAGGGCTGCTAAATATATGAGAGTTATCATATATAGAAAGCAGTAGTTTCTACCAGTGGGAGGAAGGAGGAGTATCCTATTTATTCTACTGAAGGAGATACTTAGAAGAAACCATCTGAAAGGACAGGAGAAACAATGCATGGAAGAAGCTTTTTATGTGAAATGATTTGAACTTCAACTTGATTTTCTGTCTTATTCCTTCCCTGTGTGATTCATTTTGTTTTGCTTTCTTGTGTTTTTTTTTTTTTTTCCACAGATTTAGACTAAGTGTCATGGTTTAGGGTCAGGGTGACCCCTTAGACCTGTAAAAGACACTCTCTGTTAACCCCCCTCCCTCCACAAAGGGAAAGAGAAATGGAATAAGGGAGAGAGAGTTAGTGATTAGAAAAGGAAACTAAAACAGCTTTAATGAAAAGGAAATGAATAATGAAAATGGAGTACATACAAATATATACAAAACCAGTATTGAACCCAACTCCCCTGATGGTAATTACATCATCGTCACCACTGATGCCTGATCCACCATTGTGGAGCAGGCACCGGGGCAGTCACAGACTGAGCCCCGCAGCAGACGGGAGCTGTGTTCAGGAGCTGGATGCTGGTACCGGGTTCAGGAACACACAGACTGGGATTGAAGGCAGAACGGACAGAGTCCCTCTGAGATGCTCCAAGGAAGGAACTGAAAGAAGACCCAAGCCAAGCAAAGCTGGGAAAACAGTCCAAGAGGGGAGAAAAACCCAAAGACCTTCAGATCCCTCAGCTCTATACTGAATATGATGTATATGGGATGGAATACCTCGTTGGTCAGTTTAGGGTCACCTGTCCTGTCTGCTCCTCCCTGCAGGTGCAGCCTTTCACTTTTCTGAACCCCCCCAATGTGGTACACAAGATCCAGCAGTGGCCTTAGTCTACATACCAATCCTTCGTAGTAACCCTAAACATGGAGTGTTATTACTGCTAGAAGCAGACACTGTCTGTGAGAACAGGCTGCTAACTTCAAAAAGTGCAGTTAGTTAAAAGAACTGAGCTGAAAAGTAAAATTACAGAACAGAATTAGCTCTGTTCTCACTCAAACCAGGACACTAAGGGTACAGGAAAAAATATTCTTTTTTCCTCAGATAATTTTACTTATTTTATTAACTGCTTTTTAAAACTTCTATTTCTGCCAACAGATTAATCTTATACTGGGTTTTACTGTCTTCTAGAAGTCATAAGTAAAACAAACACAGTATTCTGGTGCGTTTCATTTCCTGTGTTATAAAATCCATTTCTCAATTTTTGCAGGAGCTAAAATGTTTTGAAAACAATTTGATATCCTGATTCATTTTCACCTCTTATGATCTGACTGTGCCATCCATATCTGGAAACAAGGGATCCGTTCAAGTTACTAGATTAAGAAGATGTAATGGCATTAATACAAATGACAGTGTGAAGTATTTTGTCCTCAGAACATGTTAGCTTGTCCTTTCCTGAATATTTGAACAAAATTTAATCAGTTCTTTTTACCAAGGCCTAATTACAAAAATACCACAGTTTGCTTAGTATTGCTTGTAATACTTTTGGTCAGTGTTTGAGAGCTGCCTAGAAAATAAAAGATATTTGAGATATGTGAATACAATACTTAGCTTTATGAAGATTTCAGAGTAAAAGACAAAACTGCAGAAAAACACAAGCACTTTGGTAGGTGATCAGATAGATAATTAATTAATAGAAGGTTCTATAAGTTATTTCCATTCTGAGAGAAAAGAATGTTTATGGAACAGAAAGAGTAACATATATCTAGAAACAACATCAAGTAATACATGCACACACATAAAGATCTATTTTAACATAGTTTCATTGTGGCAAAAGTATGTAGGAAATACTTATTGATTACAAACTGAGAAAAGCATCAGATAATTTATTTTGAATGTTTCTTCCTCAAAATCTTTTTGCTACTGACTGTTCTATGAATCTTCAAAGTTATAACAGATTAATGAGAACAAAAATGCATTGTGGAACTTCTAACTTAGCTTGATAATATATACTAGCACAAGAGGTAAAAATGTTTCTGTAATTGAATTAATAGGTAAGATGTTAAAATTTTAAAGCTGCACTTCATCAGAGATAGATGGTAAAAGTGCAGATGCTGAAAAGAACCCTGTCATTCTGGGAAATTTTAGAAATGTTTAAGTGGAATGGACTCTGTAATATTAACACACCAAAAAAACCACACCAAAAAATGGATCTCCCTATCTCTTTTACACTCTACTGCTTTTTGACACTAGTGCCTGTAATCTTTGGTCATTAAGGAATATTAGAAAAAAAAAAAAAAACTTTTAGAAGGAAATCTAAGTATATAAGTACCTATATTAAGGACAGGTATTTTGATGTGTCACTAGACGATTTTGAAGTCAGACAAAATATAATTTACAAAATGGCTGATTATATGTTCTCTTTTCCTTCCTAAGGAGTCACAGTAGATTCTAGATGGCCAAAGCAATGAATAAAACATACACTAGCAGGAAAATGTCTTTTGGATTAAAGAGTAGTAAATTAAAACTATTTTGTTCTTTGGCATAGAGGTGCGACTTTTTTAGTCTGGAAGTCTTATGAAACTAACCTGAAAGAGGTTTCTTTCATAAATTTTAATCATAAGCCAAGGTAGAAGTGGATTACTTCAAACAATATATGGGTTCATAGTCAATATTTACTGAGTTATGAATATGAAACCCGAGGTAAAAGGCAAATTCAGAAGTATATTATTGGAAACAGAGCTGTTCCAGTCCACCTTGTTACTAGTTTAACAGTTTTCTGTTTAAGAATTATGATTAGGATCCTACAGTCCAGAATTTTATTTTGATATGTACCATATTTTTCTTGCATAACTTTTAAAGTGTATTTCTCAATTGATTTTGTATGTATATTTACAATTAATTATTAGAAGTTTTAAGTATACATTATTTTACTGGACTGAGTATAACTGAACTAGTAAAGCCACAGAATTAGCATTTCATATAACACTGATCTGTTTACATTATAAAGTTTTTGTGATTTAGTTCTAGAACACTGGTCTTTATGATAATGAAACAACAGGGAGAACAAATGCATGATCAGAAAAAAGTCCTTTTTAAAAATTATTTTTGTTATATTATTAAGCTTAAACTGGGCAATACTCTAATATATGCAAAAAAAAATTTAAACCCCCCACAAGTGGTTTAGGACTACAAAAGATAAATAAGATAAAATAGAATACTATGAATCTTACCTCTAATGTACAGATACCTATGGTAGAAGCTCACATGTCATCGCTTCAGAGCATTCAAGAAAACACTTCTTCGAGAATCAAATTTGGAAATCATTGTGACAGAAATCACAATTGACTGTTGGGAAATGAGGGAACTGGAGAAAGTAGAAAGCAAAGAAACCCTCTGGCATTTTGTGATTGTTGCATAAAAGGTTAAAGTAATTTGGCGGAAAATAAACCCCCTTGAGGTCCAGATGGTCCTCAGATATCAGAGGGGCTGTGGGTGACTTGGTTTAGATTCTGAGTGATGTATTATTTTTCACTATTAGTCTGGTCGCATTCAATATATCTGAACTCTCATGGCTCCAGATTCACTAACACTGCTGCACTCCCGTTCTAGTTGTGCTCCACAGTCTCATGCCACCAGTAAGGGGTTGGCAGTGCCCAATGAGAGAACTTCTGAAACTGGCAGCATAAATAGTGCAGATTGTTGAATGCAACGGAAGTACAAATTCTTGTGGATTGCTCATGATAAATACATTGTGTGCAAATCACGTGCAGATATATAAACCACGTTAGATTAAAAGAGCAGCTCAGTAAAATTCTTAAGTTTCTTAGGGAAGTAATCAGAAAGTCCAGATCTTACCCAAAGACATCCTTATAGAGGGAAGTAATGTTCAGCCCATTGACTTATCATAGGAGTCAGAGACGATCAGTGATAGTATTCACCCTAACTTGTCCACAATGATGTCTTCCCTGACATCCCCCCTTACTTAAACCATTTCTGTAATAATTTTTACCTTCAAGATGGAGCTTGAGTGACTCTAGTCATAAATACCTTTGTTATGATTGGTGTAAATTTCTTTCATTTTGCTTTTAAAGATATAGCTGAAGAAAATTCAAAGTACAAGCTCAGTGATGGGAGGTCGCACTTTGGAAGCAGGTAGCCTTTGTGATGGAGGTGTGTTTTGGTATTATAACGACATTATAATGAGCAAAGTTCACACAAAGGACGGTATTTTGTCAGAAACTGACAGACTGTTGGCACAGGGCCACAAAGAGGCAGCTTATCATTTCGGTGGTACCATCA
The DNA here is from genome assembly GCA_025345505.1 of Todiramphus chloris collaris. Taxonomy (NCBI): domain Eukaryota; kingdom Metazoa; phylum Chordata; class Aves; order Coraciiformes; family Alcedinidae; genus Todiramphus; species Todiramphus chloris. The sequence continues at coordinate 772,697 of JANVCC010000067.1, read as the reverse complement.
AGTTCCCATCTCTGCTGTGATCTCACAGGGCCTGCCTGTGGAGTCTTCACAGCTCCCTGCCCCCATGCTGTTCACAGGCAGTATTGTCCAGGGAACCACTGTGAAATGCATTACTTGCATACCAGTTACACTCCACCCCGGGAACTTCTTCAACATTATATCTTTCCTTAATGTGTGAACAATGCTGTACCCTTAATATGAATTTAAATTTTATCTCACCTTCAGTCATTATTCCACAGTGATAAAGTTTGGAGGGAAGAATAGGAGGCATTCTTCTCAACGAGAAGTTCCTATTATTGTTGTATTCTCATCATGCCAGCTGCCGAGCAATCTGCTTTTCGGAAAAATGAAATAGAAAACTATATGGGACAAATCTGGGAAGCCTTATCAAAATATGAGAAAAAAAACCTAAACAGCTGTGAACTGAGTGGATCAATGGATGTTACTAGTATCACTGAACACTTTATAAAATCAGTCAAGGTGAACTTGGGAAATACAATAATAACTAGTGTTGTCATTCTCATACCACAAAGCAGTAATCCACTTCTGCACATGTGACTTAATGCTTGTGATTAGAGAAGCTTTAAGATTGCACCTGTGAGATTTTCTATCCCTTTCTTCTGTCTTGCAATCAGTTTTGTTGAACAAATAAATACCTGCATGAACATCTCACTTTTGTTTTGTTTTGTTTTGTTTTTTTTAAAGAGTGTTCCTGGAAATGTAAAGCCTCTAAGAATATTTAATATTTTCCTGTGTTCAAATACCCTAAACTGAAGTCCACAGAAAAATGTCATTGCATTGAATAAGGTTATACCAAGTCCATGGTGGTACTTTTCTTAATTTCCTTCTTGCAAGCACAGAAAACCTAATTCATACTAAAGGAAGTATTTTTTTGCCTGCCTGTAAAATACTGAAAACTGACCACAGATCCTGATGGGACATATTAAAGATTCCCTGGAATTATTTAAAAAACAAATATTTCTCATAATTTTCATATACTTTGTAAGAGTAATAGAGGATTTCCCTATGTAAAAGCTGTTCTTTTTTTTTTTCTTTTTTTTTTTTAAGTAAACATTATATATGCAGCTTTTTATATTTTATCTTGATTCCTACATTTCTTATGAAGTGTGGAGATTTATTTTATATTCATAGATCCTGTGCTTTAAATAATGTATAGGTCCTCCTAACATATAGTTGTTTGTTTTATTGCCTCTTATTGCAGAAGAAAGGAACTAGACTGTATGAGGGAATCCAATCCCTAATCCATTCAGTCCTATGTGATTTCATTCCTAAAAAAAAATTATGTTGAATAATAAAAATATATCTGATATATCATGTTGAATTCTCACAAAAGCATGTAAGAATACAAAGTTTTTCTTAATCATACTATAAAAATTGCAGATGACATTTTCTTCAGCTTTCCTACCCAGCTGCTTATATTTTAGTGGTTAAGACAATGATAATAGAGATTGTTTATAGTCCTACAGCCTATCCAAGCTCTATATCCTCAAAGACTTATTGAGGAAAAACAAAATAAAGCTCTTTAAATCATGACTGTTCTTAGTGAATAAACAACCAAAGAAAATGATGACTACTCTCAGCAGAAAAGGAAAGTGAAAAAAACCAATACGAATGAATCATAATCAAGATTATATATCATGAGCAACAAGCATGATAGCCACAAAAATGGAACAAATTTGAGCAGGCAATGGTTCAAATCAACGTTTTGTATGCAGAAGCTCAGTTAAGTTTCTGAAGTATTTCAAATGTTTCTTGGCTCTATACAGAAAGAAGTATTGAAAGATAAAATAAATAAAACAGCCTACACCTAAGTTATTTAATCTTGTTTGTAATCATAAAGCAAGGTGTTAAAGCAAAGGATACTGACCAGGTCTTGGATAGAGAGGACAAAATATATTCAGTAATTTTTTTTAGGGACAAAAATTTTCAAAATTCCTATGTATTCCACATAATTTTTAGATGTACATTTGCTAAGTTTTTAGTGGTGTGTTGTAAATTTCAGCATTCTGTTAATATAAACAAGTTCAGGCATAATATGAATGAAATGTATTATTGAATTACATCATTCTATTGATGCTTGTCTGTATTCAGTGTTGCACCTTCTTTTGCTCACACCTAATTAGAAGTACTATGATTTACCTGTTCATTCTGATCTTTAAAGTGCATGAAGAAGGAAATGGGAACTTGGATTTCCTGAAGATGACATTAAGGTCTTTACTTAACTGAATCTAAGTTTGTAGTTAACTTCTGCTGACTGCTAATGATTAATGCTTTGAAGGGTCTCTTGTGAAAATGAGCAGCTACGTCATGTTTATAACTGCAACACTACAGATTTAGGTACCAAATTTCTTAGGGAATTTTGCACATCTTTGACACATAGGTAGAACACTTACTGCAAAATATAATCAGTTTCATAATCTTCAGGAGAATACATTAGTGGAGAAAAGGCAGAAAAAAACCAGTCTTTATACTTCATTTGAAGATGAGGTATTGTGTTGCTGTTTATACCGGGAGTGGAGAGATGCAGCAACACACAAATTCAGCAAGAGAAGGCAAAAGAAGCAACTTAATTAATTTATAACCCCATTTTATATACCCTAGCCCCATAGGGCGATTTGTCAGTGATCACCCCTCTCCTAGGGTGACTGGCTAAAGTCCTACAGCACGCATTTCAAAATATTTTTCCAATGTACCATAAACAGAACTTAGCAAAACACCAGGTGTTGATCTAGCTTACAAAAATCATCCTCCTGTTTTTCATAACATGCATGAGAAAGGCAGGATTCTCACCGAATATTTTGAGAACCTAAGAAAATCCCTCCGCTAGCAGCTTTTCAGCATCCATATTACTGCAGCTTGGATTGCAAAAGCCTTTGGGTCAGAAAGGCAGCAAATAAGCAAAATCCTACCTTTAGGTAGGGACAAGATTCTACTATAAGTTTAAACAGTATTTGAAAAACATTTTCCTTTTCTTCTGAAAAGAAGAATATGCTAGTAACTTGACACAAACTATTTAATCCCTCCAGAGATCTGGCAGTAGGCAAGATGTGGAACTTAAGAAATGGCATGATAGAAGCTTGGGAATCTTTGAGCCCAGTGTCCTACAGTCACGAGCAGATGGATAATACACATTTAGTCTAGAAGGATTATAAAAAGCTTCTTTCAAACATACCATAAACACCAACACACAATGTTCTTCTCATCAACTTTTATTACTGGAAAAGCCTGTAAAATGAGTCACATCCTCCTACACTGAAAGGAATACCAAGAAGTGCCAAATAGTGAATATGACTTGTGACCTATTCCTTCTTGATATTAGAGCTTGGTTAATGAGTAGTGTATAACAACAATGTATGTATGAGGTTTTCAGTTACTTTTGGAGAGGCAGAACACCCAGCCAAACATCCATCTAAGTCATGTAGCTTTAAATAAGATCATTTACTGGGTTCTTATAGATAACTTCTACAATTTTTTTTTTTTTTCTATTTGAATGGAAAAAATTATGCCAATTCTTACTTACCATAAATCTGACCCTGTAGATTTCTCCCTTCAGATTTCCATAATCACTTAATATTTATACAGCAAAAACTAAACAGATTTGTATTAGTCAGTGTGTAGATTCAGAAAATATTGAATAATCCTTGCACCATTCAGATTCAAAACTTCAGAACATTCTGATCAAGATCTCTATCAAAATGAGGGTTTCTTGGTTTTCTGTCTTCAAAAGATACAAACACGCTACTAAAAGTTGACCATGAAAGAAATGTACATCTTCACTTAGTAGCTTATTTTCATTCATCATGGAGAATGATGAGGATAAATCTTATGCCTAGATACTAAAACAAAACATATGTATGAGTTTAGAAGTATGTACATGTCCTGTGGAATGGATATGTAATAAAAATGTGAACAATTGTCATAGAAGTCCTTCATAAAAATAAGTGCAAATAAGCAAGAAGAACTTTTGTCTTAAGTATAAATGAAATAACAGACATTTTGCATTGCTGATACCTTAGTTTCCATAAAAAGGAACAATTCTACCAGGAAATTCTTTTCTAGAAGGACACAGGCTCTAAAGATACTGGCAAACTATTGATGACATACATACAACTGTGTGACATAGATATACACTTGATACATTAATGGTAATACCTCCTACATTTTAATGAGATAAGTGACTAATACATAGCAGCAGAGTGACGCTTGAAAAAAATGTGTTGTGAAAACCAATTCTGAAGTATAAATATCTACAAACTACACAAAGCAGAAGAGAATACAAAGTCATGTCCTTGAAATGAGAGGAAATGTGAAATGATTGTGTCTTACCTGTGTTAGAAAATAAAACATTTTCTGTTACTTTGTGAAGATGATCTTACTCAAATTATTCAGCACATGGGAACAAGAAAAATATGAAAATATTTCTCAGATTTGCCAACAAATTAATCAGAGGTCTCAAAAATACAGTATGTTAATTTTGTGATAATCAGAACAGGATTTTTCAAGAACATGTACATGTACATATACAAACACACAAATATGCTTACATGTGTATAAAGACACATATAAAGATTATTCAGCCAGAAATAATGTTCCCAGAAATACACACATTCTCTGCTTAGACCAGGAAACTGCTATTCAATAGTTATTTTGCACATTTTATTATTTCTAGAAATCAATGTTAAAATAAAATCTTTAATTTCAACCACATCTTTGATCCCACTTTTTTAATGTTTTTTCAGTGGTACAGAACTGGTTCATGATTCCTCTACACCCATAAATTCCAGTTCTTTCTGTAGCATAAACAAAAAATGAGATATAACCTTAACACAAATAGCAGAGGTTACCTTATTCAGCATTAAAACATTTGCCTTCCATTCTTGTTTCCTCTTTCAGACATAAGCTGCTCACTACTCAGTGTTCTAGAGGTCACACAATTTCAGTCAGGAGGCATACACAAAGCTAAAGTTCCCTTAAAAGAATGGAAATTACATTGGGGCACAACTTGCCCTTGACAAGTCACTAAGAGGCCAAAAGCAACCTTTCCCTTCAGTTCTGTTGTTGAATGCCATTTCATCACAATCAGTGATCATGTTTACTGAGTTTTTATGAAAGTCGTTAAGGCTGTTAAATGAAATTATTATTCTAAGTTTGGCTTAAAAGTATTAGTATTGTGTTATACTGCTATTTCAAACAGAATTACTAGAAGTCATCCGCCCGTTCCACACCCCCACCCCCCCAAAAAAAAAAAAAATTAAAAAAAACACAACTACAGAAACACCAAGACTGAATTATCTGTTTAAAAACAAACTAAGTTGAAAGAACAGTTCAAATTCCTTAGCTGGTCTTTGACACATATGGATTCTATTCTAATGTTGTTAATTTGTTAATTGAGTAACTTAAATTATTTAATCTTCTGATAATTTCATTGTGCTTTTCTTATCATCTCTGTAAAACTTTTGGTTTTGTTGTCTTTGTTTGAATTATGTTTTTTAATAAAAACATTAATGATACTAAAAGACAAACCTCAGTATGTTTAGTATTTGAGATAAATTTCTACCAAAATCAGATTTCATTTGAATGATACAATACCTTCTTTAAACAACAAAGAATATTATGTAGTTGCTCTGACTGTGTTATAGACAACTATTTTCTGAATACATCTTCCTTCTTGACTAACATTTTACTTAAAAAAGGACATTTATTTATAAAGGTCTTTTTATATTTTGATTATTTATACAGGTCTTTTAGTCAGTTAAAAATAAAGAAGATGAAGCTATTCTAGTATTCACATTTCATACTCACAATACAAAATATATAAGAAAGATTGATATTGTTTTAATACTGTGGAGTATCTATCTGTCTGTATAAATAAATAAGGTTTCTGGTTTTCTTTCTGCAAGAATAGAGGTAATGCTTTATAATGAATTTTGAAATTAGAAATGTAATGCAATATCTTTACAATAATTATTATGCTAAATATTCTCATAGTATTTATACTTTTTTAGTATAGATTTTGTTCTATACAGTTTTTCTTTATATCAGGAAAACATGTGGACACACATTTTTGTATATCATCTTGTTCACAGCTATTGCTATAATATGCAGATCCATAAGGGTCACAGATTTGTGCTACCTTATCATGATAGTCTCTTACAAAACCACAAACACACATATATATATATATATATACACACACTTGCACACACACACATGCTATCCAGTGAAAATGTTACTGAATATACTGATGTTGATGATGAACTAAATGTTCTTGAATATACTGAAGATATTTGACTTAAAGTCTAAAATTTAAATACTTGGGGCCTCATAGTCTAAGAAGGATGTGGAGGTCTTTGAAGGCATCCAGATGAGGACAACAAAGCTGGTGAAAGGACTGGAATGAATGTTCTGTGAGGAGCGGCTGAGGACTTTGGATTTGTCTAGTTTGGAGAAAAGAAGGCTAAGGGATGACCTCATTGCTCTCTACAGCTTCCTGAGGAGGGGAATTGGAAAGGAAGATGCTGATCTATATTTTCTCAGATCCAGTGGAACAGGCTTCCTACAGATGTAGTTGACACCCCAAGACTGTCAATGTTTAAGATGCATTTGGACAATGCCCTTAATAACATATTTTAACTTTCGGTCAGCCCTGAATTGGTCATGCAATTGAGGTAGATTTTTTACTTCATTTGACTCTAAGTAAATATAATATGTTAGAATTACAGTAGCTTTGTCACATGAACCATAGAATATACTAAAATAGTTCGTTTCTATTAGTATAACAGAAACAAATGTCTCATTTTTTTGCTTAGAAAGCATAATAATTTTAAGCACAAATTAAAAATCTGACAAGGAAATTAGAAGGAAAAAAAAATATTAAGGCAAAGGCAATAAATGAGTCAAATGAAGAAAAATAAAGTGTTCAGATGAAGGCATTTACCACTAGAAAAAGGTATGCTCATAAAGCTAAGATTCTCTGAAACTATTCATGTCAAACCAATTTGTCATTAGAAAATGGACTGTTTTCAGGCACAAGAAATCTAAGTATAGTGAGGGAAATGTTAACAGGAACTGACTTTCTCTGCTATTATTGATCATAGTTATGACTGAATATTGTTGTTCAGGCTGATGTAAAGTGGGTGAAAAGCAGACAGTATGTCTTAATGCACCCAGGAGATGAGACATCCTCCATTCCATGAGGTGCTTTAATATGTACTTTCAGATTCTACAATAATATTCAGCTTTCATAGGGTCTAAAATAAAGAAGAACATTTCTAATGTTTGTATCCACTTTTCTGTCATTGTCTCATAGATTAAATCAAACCTGCTGCCTACTGATCAAGGTCATTTTTTACCAGTTTAGTGACACATGATATTAAAGTCAGAAAACATATTACAGCATTTTTTTTATATAGTACTACCTGTGTCAGTTTCACAGCTAAACTCACAATTTTAAGGGATAGTTCAAAGGCTATTGACCAAATTTTGTTTCTTGTCTTAACTTGGCACATGAAAGGCAGAATTCTGGACTATTTTTTACTGTCATCAAAGTAATAATTTGTGTGGATATAGATATTACCCTAATGAAGACTAAAAAGTATTGCTCCAGGTACCATTTTTTTTCTGTCTATTTTTGTTCACCATGATTACACATCAATGTAAATGTCATGTTTTGGGTAAACTTATACCTATTTAAACAGCAGCTCTAGTCTTCACATTGAAAAAAATCTAGGGAAAAATATTTTGATAGCTGTGATGTATGTTATTTACATTGTTAAAATGTTAATATTATCCAAATTATTAATGTAATCTTATTCTACAACTAGCATTTATTTCAAGAGACCTAATGAACAACATTAATAATGAAAAAAAACCTGACTGAACTGGAATTTCACATTTTTTTCAGCATACTTAATGAATTTTCCTCATATTCAGAATGCTATTCATATTCATAATATTTCAGTGGAATGTTAATATTAATTTCTAGTTCATGTAGACAGATGTCAATCTAAAAATTACTGGAACTTCTGGTTTTCAGTATTTCAATGAGAAGTCACATTAAACGTTTTCTAATTATGTGACATGCTTCTTTTCATAGTACAGGTTGAGGTAATTTTGGTAATAAGCAAATACATAAAGGCCTTGCAATTTAAGAAATAAAATTTCAACACTAATTCAGGTCCCTAAATTCTAGAAAGTAGTAGAATTTTAAATATATCTTCATGCTTCAGGTTTCCTTATTGACTAAGTTTACCTGATATTTGATTTGTTAAAAGTGTGGCATTTATTAATACAAGAACATGATGAACACAGGAACAGAAAAGCTTCTTTCTCTATTTTGAGATAAGCAGTCATAATACTGTTCCAGCCTGTACATTAACTTCATTTTATACTAAAATGCTATGGAACTAAGTTTCTCATCTTCAGTTGTCCTGGAGTACATACTGAGTAAACATATATCAGTATGATCCTGTCCCTGTAGCTGAGTCCCTGGTTTTAACTCTGTGCTTAGTATCTTCTACCCTAAATTCATCTAGTGTAAAACAAAGGTAATAGGATTGCCTGACCTACCCTCGAGGGCTATTTCAGAAATAAATAGATCTATGTGAACAGCTAGACAGGTGGACTCTCTTTAGTCATTCTTTAGTTGCAGTCTCTTTACTCATATATGGAAAAAGTCTTACTAGAAACACAGAAAAAGGAACCTTTCTTTTACTTTCACAATTCAAAGAGTTTTTATATTGTAGGTGATCTTCAGTATTGTTATGGAATACACATTTTTGTGTAGAAAATATTAAGGCTTTAACAAGACTTTCAAAATAGTCTTCCAAAACTTTCTTAGTGACAAACTGAGGAAATATGAATATCATAAATATATAGTGATATGGAATGAAAACTGAACTGCCAACCTAGGAGCAGCACAAAGTACAGATCAACAGCACAAAGTCCAGCTGCAGGTCAATCACTTGTGCTTCTGTGTCCATCAGTCCACTTTGATTAGAAAAGCTGAAGCACTTGCTAATTGCATGTAAAATGAATTTGAGCCAACATCCAGAAATCATTCTTGGTGACAGGAGAAAAGCAGCATCACACATTAATGCCTTCAAGAGAAAATGGAATTTATAAATTTTGATAAAGGAGAGGATATCTTATAAGATCTGATTATGTTTGTTTCTGAATTATGATCACAGAATCTCCACAGCTTTGCTGGCCACCCTCTTCCAGTGCTCTGTCAGCCTCAAAGGAAATATTTTTTTCCTTGTGTTCAGATGGAACTTCTTGAGTTCCAGTTTGTGCCTGTTGGCTCTTGTCCTGTTGCTGGACACCACTGAAAAGAGACTGGCCCCATCCTCTTGACAGCCACCCTTTAGATATTTATAAACAATTAGAAGATCCCTTCTCAGTCTTCTCTTCTCCAGGCTAAACAGACCCAGGCCTATAAGCCTTTCCTCTTGAGAAATGTTCCATTCTCTTCATCATCTTTATTGTCCTCCATTGGACTCTCCCCAGTAGTTCCCTGCCTCTCTTGAATTGGGGAACCCAGGCCTGGATACAGTACTCCAGGTGTGCTGCACCAGGGCAGAGTAGAGGAGGAGGTGTACCTCCCTCAAGCTGCTGGCCGCACAAGATATTTTACTGCTAGTAAATAACTCTCTGTGTTACTTTTTTCTTCCCCTTCTACATATTTGAACATAAAGAGATTAATTTTTTTTTTTCTAAAAAAGTGAAAAAGAACAGTGTTTACCTGATCTTACATATCCATTCCTTACTTGGTTTTACTTTCATTGATAGCTTTGTAACAGTGGATTTTAGTAAATTTTCATGTTTAATCTGTGTACGTTTATGTGTACAAACAAACAATATTACATACAAACATACATTCCTATCTACATCAGTTTATACAGTATGCTATATATATGCTTACGAATGTATACATATTATTTATGTGTGATTATGTATCTGTAGAGATGTTTTTAACATTTAATTTAATGTCTGAGTAAAAAAGTTATTAATAGCATCTATTATTCCAATAAAAATGGAAAATGCAATGCAAAAGGATAATTCACCACAAGTAGGTTAGAATATATCTTGGACATAAGAATAGTCATAGAATCATAGAATTGTCAGGGTTGGAAGGGACCTTAAAGATCACCTAGTTCCAACCCCCCTGCCAACAGCAGGGACACCTCCCACTAGAGCAGGTTGCTCAGAGCCCCAGCCAGCCTAGTCTTAAAAACTTCCAAGGATGGGCCTTCCACCACCTCTCTGGGCAACCTGTTCCAGTGTCTTACCACCCTCATGGAGAAGAAATTCTTCCTAATGTCTAATCTGAATCAATCTATCTCTAGATTTAATCCGAATAATGAACTTTTCTTTTGTTTTTTTACTGTCGTTGTTTATTTTTTTTATCTTTTTCAATCTTTATGTCTGAGTATGACCTAATGGGGTATAGGAAAAACAAATACTTTTCTGAAATGTATTTTATGTAGTTTTAGTTTATTATGAAATAGGAGTTTATTGTTTATTTTCTCCATTAGTTTGGGAAGAAAAGTGTGATAGTGTATATGCATTTTGTTCATGATCAGTCAAGAAGATATGACAGTCCTAAGTGTAAATGTAAACGAGTAAAGAGAAAAACCAAAAAACAAACAAACAAACAAAAAAATGGAAAAAAACCACCACCAACAACAAAAACACCTAGTATTTTTCAAAGAGTCTTGAACCTCCAATAAATACGTGTCTAAGTAATTTGTTATATCTAACTATAGTAATGTCAGGAAAATGTATCCCTAGGAACACATGATCCTAATAAAATGAGAATTCCATCCAAGAAGCAGAGTTTCATCATAGTGGTTTCAAATGGATATCACACTGAACCAACTTCATCTTATTTAACCCCACATGAAACAAAGCTTTGCTTCTATTACCTATCTGAGATTCTGTTAGCTACTTTGACTTCAGTCAGAGCTGACAGTATCCCAGTGAAGTAATTATCCTCACTCTGCTGAAAGAACAGATGCAACTGACTGGGGAGAGAAGCTGCTGTCGCAGCTCAGAATTGCTCACACAGCAGGAGTGAGGATGAAAGGCACCAGCCAACATCACAGAAGCTACTCAGCCACCAGGTCAAGATAAAAAAAGAAAAACAGTTGCCAGCAATTCCACCTTTCCCTGAGGTATAAAAGAGTAGCCCCAGATAACTCTGAAGAACAATGACAAAAACTTGGGGAAATGAAGACTGTAGAACACCTACACTCGAACTATGAAGAAAAGGAAAAGCTGACTATGTGTTTGAATCAAGTGATTATGTACCACCTCAGGCTTGTAAACTGCACAATAAAACTGTTAGGTATGTATATATACTACTTTAAATAGAGAAAGAGAGAAGGTTAACAATGAGGAAGTCACACCATATATTTTAAGGAATAACCATAATCCTAGGAAATATACTCTAAAATGTGTGTAAAACATAGAGTATAATCTATAAAAGGTTTATCAGAGAACCTAAAGGTTTTATTTATCCACATTCAATGAAAAGTGCTGTGGTATTGCCCAGATACATCTGGGCTGCTTGTTCCAGTGCTAGGCTCACCAATACAAGAAGGACATGGACAAACTGAAGTGAGTCCAGCTAAAGCCTACAAGGAGGATTAAGGGACTTTAACATCTGACATATGAGATGTTGAGAGAGGTGGCACTGTTCAGCCTGAAGAAGAGGAGACTCAAGGTGATCTTGTCATTGAGTACAAGTACCTGACAGGAGAGAACAAAAATATGTATGTCCCTATTAGGGAATAGAGAACTTTTGGGATGCAGCTGGAACATGTTTAGATGAAACTCATCTAAAAAATAATATGCTTAATTTGAAACAAAACCACTCTGTAAATTGAGCCTACAGAAATCTCAGATTAATTTATACGAAAACCAAAATACACTTCCAAATTAAAATAATAATACAGATGCAGCTTCATGTTGTTCAGTTGATCCTATGATCCAGGATGAATGTCAATATTTAATAGCCATTGACAAGCACAGAATATGAAGTCCATGGTCAGAAAATTTTTCACTACCAGGAGATGACATCAGTATAGAACACCCCAAAATTTTCTGAACCTCTGGAGAAAAATCTTATCTGAAAACAACAAATGTGACACTTTCATGAAATAAAATCAGACAAAATTACACTCCTCATATGGGAAGGCAGAACTGGAGCATATGTGTACCTTATGTGATGAAGTGTGATACAAAGACAACTAAGCTGTCAGCAAGGTAGGACTAAATGCCCAATGTGTAGCATCATGCTGAGAATGAGTTAACTTTGGGTCAAAACCCTCTCACCGATCACTGCAATAGTACCAATGACTAATTAACTAGCTATTTATCTGTGAGACCAAAAAAAAAAAAAAAACCCAAAAACAAGTGTAATGGGTGAAAATAGGCTGAATTCAAGGAGAGTCCAGGATCAACAGAAACCATGCTTCTACTAAGTACACAAAATTTTCCAAAATTATTCAGTGTAAAAAAAGTCTTACAGCTTTTTTGAAAATATAATAAGATTAAAATCTACAAGAAGAAATATTTTTCAAAGACTTGAAGCAACCTTATGTGACCAAAACTGAAGCAACACAGTTTGATATTGAAGCCATTGAAGGTGCTTCAGTGGTGTTGTTGCAACAGCACATGCTTTCTGACTACTGCCTCCTCTATCTCCCTGTCCCAGCCTCCCCTGCTATCTCCAAGAAGCTGCAGTGGCAACAGCAGTTGTAGAGGTTGAAAGGTGATTATGATGCTTCATTTACATGTCTACTTTTCTTAGAAAGCACTTCTGTTGTAAGTTGAATTTGGCTGGATGCCAGGTGTTCATCAAGGTACTGTATCACTCTGCTCCTCAGCAAGAAAGAGAGGGAGAAAAAAAGATGGAAAAAACTTGTGTGTCAAGCTAAAGTCAGGTTAATGAAGTGAAAGCAATTGTCATGCATAGAAGCAAAGGAAAACAAAATATTTATTCTCTACTTCCTGTCAACAGGTGATGTCCAGTTGCTTCTCAGGAATCAGGGCTTCAGCATATATAGTGGTCACTCTGGAAGACAGATATATATAACAAACATCCTCCCTCCTCTTTTCTTTTAGCTTTTATTGTTCAGCATGTCATAAGGTATGGAATATTTATTTGGTCAATTCAGACCACCTGTCCTGCCCCAGATCTTGCCCACCCCTAGCCTACTAGTGATGGGATGAATGTGGGGGGAGACAACCTTGATTATACATGAGCCCTGCTCAGTAGTAGCCAAAACACCAGTGTGTTACTAACACCTTTTTAACTACCAGTACATAGAACAATACTATGGGGAAAATTAACTTTATCTCAGCCAGACTCTATACAACTGCTGATTCAGCTTTCTCCCTTTATTAACTGCAATTTAAGCTAAAGCAGTTTCAAGACACTACAAAGTGTAGGACAATACCTCCACAAGACCTTGTCATCACACTCAGGAGAGGCTCAAATTACTACAAAGTCCAGCTTGTCATATGTGGGAGAGTGTCTTTTTTTCTTTTTGTTATCAAGTACAATTTGTTGGAAAGGTTAAATTACTGACAAATTTGGATTCACTAACATGTTTGTAATAGGAAAATACTCCTAAATTATACTTCTGTTTACAGGTTTCTGGGATTCAGGTCATGTATCTTGTCTTTTGAAGTTAGCTGCTCTGAACTATTTTCCTTTAGATAGGTTAATAAAAAACTCATTCGTCACTCACAAAGGAGAACTGATATCTGCATAAAGGGTATTCTGTCTTTCCAGACTGTTGCAGTGCTTGAGAAACCTAGTGACGAAAAGTTGTTTCTGCCATGCTCTAGGACTGCGAGCACAAGTTTCTTTCAGAACTGAAGACTGTTATCTTTTAAAAGTTCATATGATTCCCTTACCCACCACAGAAAAAAAGAAAAGAAGAAACATGAAAATAAGATAAAAACAGCTCCACCCTGAAAATATAGGAAAGCAAATGCTTATCATACTCATGTATGAATAAGATCTCAGGAAGTGTTTCAAATGTTATGAAATTAGTGATAACAGAGATACCGCAGGCAGGATACATAGGAAGTCCATACTGATATCAGTTATTGAATTACTTCTGCTGTAGTTTTCAACCTACTTGAAAGCTGAAGAATATTTATGTATATAAAGTTAATACAAGTATAAACACAGATGAAGTTAAGGGAAATATCCTTGTTTATTTATTTTCTACCTAAATCAGGGGAAGATTTCAGTGTAGCTGTTTTATTTTTTTATCAATAAACACAAGCCTTGTCTTGGAAATGCATAGTTTTGAACAAATGCTTTAATTTATCTGATTTGCTTTATTTTAAATTAAAAATAAATAGTTTGAACAACTTGAGGTTTTTTGGTTTGTTTGTTTGTATGTGGGGAGATCTTTTTAAAGAGAAAGGATTAGGAGAGGAGTAGAAATGACACAGTCTTGAATAAAAATTCATGTATAATTTGCCTGATTTGCACAGATAACTGAAGGGGTGGGGGTGAGGGAGGCAGTGAGGAAGTGAAGTAGTATTTCTCTTTTTCTTCCTAGTTCTCTCCCCTAGGGAGAATTATGGTCAGAACACAGTATCCTGACAGTGATCTAATCTAGTCTGATCCCAGGAACTCACAAATTCTAAGCATTAGAAATACTTATGCAACACAGGAAAGTCCAGTGACAAATTTTACATGGTCTTTTCTCTGCTAAGAGCAAGGTGACTAACATACCCAAAATATCAGCCCACAGCAAAAGCATACCCATTTTTTTCCTGCTAGTCTAAGCAACTACAGTCCAAACATTGCTTTCGGCACACAAAGTCTGTTACCAAAGACAATGTGGTACAGTTGTGTACAACCCCAAGGAAATTAATGAAATAACTCAATATTGCTGAGAAAATGTTAAAGTGAGCTTATGAGAAACATTTCTACACGTCTTAGGATCTATCCACATCCCTTCAGGTAATCCCAAAGTTAATTGCAAATCGTTTAAACTAGACAGAATTATCTGTATACATTTGTAAATTGATTCCTTACCTATTATTACATATTCTTTATCATTCTGATACAATTAATATTTATTTTTTAAAGGCTATTTGTTACGTGAAGTATTTAGCTCACAGAAAGACAGTGCTCAAGGCATTGCTCGTGTGTGCCAGATGTTACAAAATCAAGATGATGCTGTGGATTTTTTCAGGATCCTGTATTCTAGGCAGCAGCTGATCTCTATCTTAATAACCTTCCGAGATTTCTGCTAAGCCCCAGATCCCTTCTCAATAAGGGCCCTTATACAAAACCTCATCAGTCATTTCAGTTCAAAGTGTGCAAAACCTCACGTTCAAATCCATGTTCAATTTTTAATGCCATGCCTTTCTTTGCTTGGCACCATTATCACTAAAAGAAAATGTCTGAACTGTTTCCTAGTTCCACATCCCAGACTGAAACAGTGTGTTTCAAACAGAAAGCTAGCTGAATGCCACAGGAGTTATTTAGCAGTAGCAGAATGGACGGATTTGGATCTCTGCCTGTTTCAAGACACTTAATTTAATCTCACTGATTACATTTACGAGACAGTATTGTAAGGAAAGGCCTTTCAAAAGGAATGTTATCGTGCTGAAATTAGGGAACTCAAAATATATCTTAAAGTTGCTGGGTTTTTTAATAGAGACACAAGGATTTGCAAAGAATGCACATTATAAGTAGTATTTGTACCTATTGTATGCCTAAAAAGAGAAATTAAGGTGTTACTGTTTTTTCAGCTTTTTACATACATATGTAAATGATTTTATTTTCATACAATAATTTTGACATTGTTTTTGTTCTCTGTCTTTATGCAGCTACTGTTACAGCTATACTTTTTAATTTATAACAGCTTTTCACAGTTTAGCTCTCCTGAAATGATAATCAATAATAAAAAGTACTCTTGAAGAAGATTCTCTGCTGTTTTGGAAGATACCATGCTGAGATAGTACTTGTGTATTGACCTATGGTTAAAGTTAGAATTGAAAGCTCTATTACAGGTTTGCTGATTCATTTCCCTCCACTCCATAAATCTGATAGGTATACTTGGAGGTTGATGTGAGTTCCCATCAATGCTTTGTGGAGCACCAAAGGTCTGACCATTTCCAAATTTTTCATTATGTAGGACTAGGGATTTGGTAGAGGATCTTCAGAAATGCCAAATTGTAAGGTAAGTAGTCTCTCCTTTCCAAAGTGATTTCACTGTCTTTAAATCATCTTCTTGCTGAGCAGGACCATTGTAAAAAGCCTGTTGTTCTTTCTTTGAAAGCATATTCTTTCACACTGTGTGCACTCAACCTGAACTGCTCGTATACTTTTTTTTTTTTTTACATTTTGCTATCCCTTTTCCTTTCACCTGTGTGGTTCATAAAATTATCATCCACCCTGACATTAACTATATTCTTTAACCATTTTATGTTTCTACTAAAGCATAACATCTTGCATTTTATCCCTTGAATAGTATCAATAAAGTTTATGTCAAGCTTCTAATCAAACTTTATCCTTGACACTTTGAAGAAACACAGAATAGGAAAATGTTTTATGCCTACAGCTCAGTGTTGTAAGGGGGTGGTTTACTCATCAAATTATCTGCTGAATATGAGGGTAGTTGTTTGTTTTTATTGTTAATATTCATTTAGGGTCAAAATTTTGTAGCATCCCCACTTCCTTGTTCTTCCACGTGTATTTGCCCAGGATTACCTCCAACTTCAACAACTACCACTGTACCAAATCAACTCTTGTTTATTGTTTCACTTTTTCAGTTGTGCTGGTGCAATTATTTGTTGAGCTGTATCATAATCTAAATCAGCGAACTGGAGGACAAGAAAAGAAAAATACCACTGGATTATTTTCACCTGGGTTAATTTCTTGTTTTGATTCATATTATGCCCCCAAACAAAGTATTCTACAAACACAACAAAGAGGACAACTGCCAAACAGAAGATGTGAGAAAAGGTAACAAGTAGAGGGAACAAAAGGAATACCATATAGCGATAGATTTTTTTTAATATTCCACATAAGATGAAATACAGTGTTTGCTTAAATTTACTCTGGTGCAGACAAATTAGTTTCAGGGTCCTTTAAATTGTTCAGTCTCTTTTGGATAGCTTCTAATTTCATTAATTGAATTAATAATCACCCCTGCTGCATACTATTTAACCCTAACTTGCTAAGCTTTTATGGATCAAAACAAAACACCAACTTTCTAACTATAAAAGATAAAGATAAACATTAAAGCATATAGAACAGAAGTCAGAGGACAGGTTAAATTTAGGTATCTACCAGAATCCCAAGATATTAACAGTATTTTTTTTAGAATACAGATTTTGAAAATATTCACCTAAAAGGACAGCTAGGTGCTTTAATGTCGCTTACATTTTTTATCCTCTGTGGATCAAAATATATTCTTCGGTTCTTCTAAAATTGGAAATTCTGGCATCAGAAAATTTGAATCTACCAAACTAATGGAGATGGCAAATAAGTAACAAAAGCTACTTTATAGATTGCACTGGAGAAACAAAAGAATAATTGAACAAACTGAGAAATTACATCAGCACTGTAGAATGTAATATGCACCATCTCAATGAAAACATAAATTATTTTTTAATGAGTTCTTGTCTGAGTAGAGGAAGTGGAAAAGGATCATCTTCCTTTGGGGGGGGGAGGGGGAAGGCTTTTATTGGAATGATGACTAGCTGCCATAGTTACTATTTTCTTAAAACATCAGAAAAATATTAGCCAGCTAACAGTTTTGATGTAATTTACCTCTTATATGACTTACATAGATCAGAAGAGGTAATTGCACTAGAATTCAATATAAATAAGAAAACCAAGCTAACTTTATTTACAATATTGTTTTACATTCCCCCTTTGCATGTTTCTTAGTATCAGTGTATAGAATCCACTTATGATCACACAGTTAAGATAAAATGAGTACCCATAAAATACATTGAATGAAATAATCAAAATGTTTTGTTTTTAAAAAGTTCTACCTCAAATGTCTGTTAACATTATACAGTATATTTGAAGTACTGTTATACATTACTTATACTAATAATAGATAAATTAGAAAGCACCTAAAAACCAAGCAAAATTATTGCTCACTATGTAGGTGGATTAAGATTTTCTTTCTGCTCTGAGAAATTTATAAACTAAATAGATGAGACAAAAAAAGAGAGGGTAACCACACACAACCAAATGACAGAAAAGAATATATTATTTTTCTAAGTCTTCTGTCTTCTAGGCTTAATTACGAAGAAAGACACTAAATAAGAAGGGGGAAAAAAATTAAAGATAAAACAGCTTGAGTTACTGACACCAAATGAGAAGTAACAATAGGATGGCAAGAAAACTGCTCATGAAGAAGAAATTAAAGGATAAATTTAGAAGTTCTAAAGAATATAATGAAAGAACAGATTGATATGGAAATGAAACAAGAATGGCATTTTCTGCAGTTTCAGAAATTAATAATAGAATATTTCACCTTAATATTAATTGCATTAATTGGTCTGGCTTATAGTTATTGCTATCCCTGACAATTTTTGAATTGTAACTTATCTTCAGACTGAGATGCACAACATCAGGTTTACAACACAAATGCCTGTGTATCATGGTGTTATTCAGTATATATTCAAATGTCTGATGCCATTTCACATGTTCATGGTTATTTGAGATTTCAAAATGTGACAGATACATTGCAGACTTTGTAAATTAAAGTTCTGGTTACACATAATTGTCCTATGTCCTTTTTAACATGACTTTATCACATAAATTGTAGAATCACAGAATCATAGAATGCTTTGGATTGAAAGGGACCTTGAAAGATCATCTAGTCCAGCCTCACTGCTGTGGTACAGATATCTTTCACTAGACCACTTTGCTCAAAGCCCCACCCACCCTGACCTTGAACACTTCCAATAATGAGGCATCCACAACTTCTTGGGGCAACCTGTTCCAGTGTCTCACCACTCTCATCATAAAAATGTCTTCCTTATGCCCAATCTAAACCTACCTTCTTTCAGTTTAAAACCATTTCTCCTTTGGTTGAAAAGTTCTCTCCATCTTTCTTGTAAGCCCCCTTTATATATTGAAAGACACCAATAAAGTCTCCCTGGAGCCTTCTTTTCTCCAGGGACAACCTCAAGTCTCTCAGCCTTTCTTCAGAGAAGAGGCCTCTGACCATTTTTGTGGCCCTTTTCCTGACCTGCTGTAACAGGTTCATGTTTTTCTTCTACTGGGGGCTCCAGAGCTGGATGAAGAACTCCAGATGGGGTCTCACGAAAGCAGATTAGAAGGAGAGAATAGTGGACAATTGCCCAGACACAGGTGAAGGATCTTGTACTTGGCCTTGTTGAAATTCTTCAGGTTCACATGGTCCCACTCCTCAAGGCTGTCAAGGCCCCCCTGAATGGCATCTGTTCCCTCAAGTGAACTTACTACACCAATCAGCTTGGTGACACTTACAAACTTGCTGAGCTGTGGTCAGTCATACTATGTCTTGCCACTAAAGAGACAGAATTCATTGAAAGATGTCCTGGTTTGAATGAGAACAGAACTAATTCTGTTCAGTGATTTTACTTTTCAGCTCAGTTCTTCTAACTAACTGCACTGTCTGAAGTTAGCAGCCTGTTCTCACAGTGTCTGCTTCTAGCAGTGAAAACACCCCATGTTTAGAGTTGCAACCAAGGACTGGTGTGCAGACCAAGGCCATTGATGGATCTTGTGTACCATGGGGAGTGCAGAAAGTAAAAGGCCACACCTACAGGGATTAGAGGATGTGACAGGTGACCTCAAATTGACTAATGATGTATTCCATCCCATATACATAATATTTGGTATAAACCCAAAGGATCACAAGGGTCAATCCCATCTCAGCTTGAGTCTTTTCACAGCTTCTTCCTCACTTCTTCAAAGGTTGGCATCTAAGGAGGACTCTGTCCATTTTGCCTTTGATCATAATCCATGTGTTCCTGAATCCAGTTCCCAAATCCAGCTCCTAAACACAGCCCCCATCGGCCGCTGGGCCCAGTCTGGAACTCTCCCAGTGTCTGCTCCACAACGTGAGAGGTGACAGTGATGCAGTTGCCATCCAGGGGTGGAGCGGAGTTGGGTTCAATACTGGTTTTGTATATATTTGTATATTTTCCATTTTTTATTATTTTTATTTTAATTTTCATTAAATCTGCTCTAGTTCCCTTTTGTAATCACTAAGTCTCTCTCCTTTATTCCCTTTCTCTTCCCCTTTGGGAAGGGAAGTGGGTTAGCAGAGAACATCTGCTATAGGTCTAGTGGGCTGCACTGCCCCTAAACTGTGACAAAGGCATACAATCTTTTTGACTATGTCTCTATCACTTGGATGCAACACCTCAGTTTAGAAGTCTTAGTTTAAATCTTTTGTAAGTAATGAAGAGTTTTTAATTTATATTCTCAATGAGGACTTCTTAGTTCGAAAAGTAAAGAGCTTCTAAAAGTAAGATTTAACATAAAAATGTCAACCCTAATGCACTTATCTTCTAATATATAAAAAAAACCAACAAACCAGGCTGAAAACACAACCCCTATCATTAACAATAGATATGCCAATTACTAACATGTAATTAGCCCAGTTGAACTTTACTGTAATTAGTGTAATGATCTGCACTACTAAATTTGCCAAATTCCCTCTACATCCTCTAAAATCTGCCGCCTCCAATGATTTTCTGAAAGTTTACATGGAATACTAGCAAGAACATTTTTAATAGCTCTAACCAGTATTTTTCTTCTTTACTGAGTAGCAGTCTAGATGAAGACTATTCAATACCAGATAGAAATATAGATAGATTTAAAATGTTTAAAAAATTTCTCTGTTGTCTGTTATACACATAAATGAAGTTGAGGACTACAGTTCTGCTTTTTAACAGTCTGCTGACATTGAGGTTAATGGGATTTTTTGGTAACACCAGAAGAGAAAGGTTACAAAGACTGCAAATAACACTGAATTGCTATGTATTTCAAATGCTTTTCATAGCAGTATATACATGTGATGACATATGCACAAGTATTACCCTACACGTGCTATAATATGCAGTATTCAGGCCGGACCTTCTTCACAGAGAAGTTTACTGTCTCCCTGGTGCCCGTGTAAAGGACGTTGTAGGTAAACTTCCCTCCCTTGTGAATCCCTCAGACTATTACCCACTTCTGGTCTTTCAGGTGGGAAGTGATGATGTAGCAACAAGAGGCTTACAATCAATTAAGAAATTTCAGGGCCTTGGGATGGCTGGTAAAGGGATCAGGAGCTCAAGTTGTGTTCTCCTCCATCCCTCTGACATCAGCTATGGAAGAGGGAATATATAGGAAGAGCCAACAGGTCAATTCATGTCTCCAGGACTGGTGTCACCAACAGGACTTCGGGTTTTATGATCATGGCTCAGTATACAAAGAATTGGAGCTGCAAGCACCTAAAGGGATGCATTTGTCCCAGGGGGAAAAGGATTCTGGGACAGGAGTTGTCAGGGCTCATTGTTAGGCTTTAAACTAGATTTGAAGGGGGAGGGGGTCAGTCATCTTACATTTTCAATCGCTTGTGACAAACAGTGGGAAAGAACATCAGGGGCTGAGGAATGGAATCCTAGTAAGGGCTCTCAACTTGTTACCCTGAGGAAAGCCAGTGACAATGCACTGGGACACCCCATAAGAGTCAAAGGGGATTCACACAAGAGGGTAATCCAGCCAGCCCAGCTGAAGTGCCTTTATGCAAATGCATGCAGCTTGGGTAATAAACAGGATTAATTAAAGGCCACTGTGCTGTTAAAAAGCCATGACATAGTAGCTATTGCTGAAACTTGGTGAGATGAAAAAGCCTGGTTGACTAGTGTAGCCTCTTGCCCTGTCACTTTATTCAAGAAAAAAGCTAGAAATTTAGAAATCATGGAAGCACCTGAAAGGGGTTTGGAAGGAAATGAGGCACACACTCACAAAAAGATACTGGTATCATTAACTAATCTGAAGTGC
This sequence comes from Todiramphus chloris collaris, assembly GCA_025345505.1. Classification (NCBI taxonomy): domain Eukaryota; kingdom Metazoa; phylum Chordata; class Aves; order Coraciiformes; family Alcedinidae; genus Todiramphus; species Todiramphus chloris. The sequence continues at coordinate 750,634 of JANVCC010000067.1, read as the reverse complement.
ATTTATACCAATGCATGCAGTATGAGCAACAAACGGAGAGCTTGAAGCATTGATGCACCAAGAAAACTATGACATAGTGGCCATCACAGCAGAAACATGGTGGGATGCCACACATAACTGGAGTGCTACAATGGAAGGCTACAAGCTCTTCAGGAGGGACAGACAGGGAAGGAGGCATGGCGGAGTAGCCCTGTATGTTAGAGAATGTCTTGAGACCTCAGAAATCAAGTATAGTGAGGATGGGGTTGAGTCCGTTTGGATTAGGTTAAGGACTAATAAGGGTGATATAGTTGTAGGAGTCTGCTATAGACCTCCCAATCAAAGCAGGGAGATGGATGAAGCTTTCTATAAACAGCTGAGAGAAATCTCGCAGTCACTTGCTGTTGTGCTTGTGGGGGACTTTAACCTTCCAGATATCTGCTGGGAATACAACACAGCAGAGAGGGAACAATCCAAGAGGTTCCTGGAATGTGTGGAGGACAACTTTTTCACACAGCTGGTAAGTAAGCCAACCAGGGAAGGTGCCCTCCTGGACCTGCTCCTTGTGAACAAGGAAGAACTTGTGGGTGAAGTAAAGGTTGGAGGCCATCTAGGGCATAGTGATCATGAGATGACTGAGTTTTCAGTCCTTAGGGAAACAAAGAGGGGGGTTAGTAAAACTGCTACCTTGGACTTCCAGAGGGAAAACTTTGACCTGTTCAGGAGACTGACTGACAAAAGTCCCTTGGAAGGCTGTGCTGAAGGATATAGGGGTCCAGCAAGGCTGGACATACTTCAAGAGAGTAGTCTTGAAGGCAGGAGCAGGCTGTCCCTACCTGCCGAAAAACAAGGAAGCAGGGAAAGAGACTGGCCTGGCTACATAGGGACTTTTGGCTGGACCTCAAGTACAAAAGGGGAGTCTATGATCCTTGGAAAAGAGGACAGGTCTTTTATGTAGACTATAAAGATGTAGTGAAGCAATGCAGGGAGAAGATGAGGAGGGCCAAAGCGCAGCTAGAGCTCAACCTAGTTATGGCTGTTAAGGATAATAAAAAATGCTTCTATAAATTCATTAACAACAAAAGGAGAATTAGGGAAAACCTCCATCATTTATTGGATGCAGAGGGAAACTTAGTAACAAAGGATGAGGAGAAGGTTGAGGTGGTTAATGCCTACTTTGCCTCAGTCTTCAGTAGTGGAACAAGCTATCCCCTGGACATCCAGCCTCATAAGGTGTGAGACAGAGAGGGAAAGCAGAATGAGGTTACCATGATTAAAGAGGAGGTGGTCAGGGACCTTTTACGCCATTGGGATGCACATAAGTCTATGAGACCAGAGGGTTACACCCAAGGGTGCTGAAAGAGCTGGTGGATGTGCTTGCCAAGCTACTTTCCATTATTTATGTGAAGTTCTGGCTAACTGGGGAGGTCCCAATGGACTGGAGGTTAGCAAATGTGATGCCCATCGACAAGAAAGGCAGAAAGGAGGATCCAAGTAACAACAGACCTGTTAGTCTGACCTTGGTACCAGAGAAAGTCATGGAGCAGATCATCTTGAGTGCTTTTACAAGCCTTATAGAGGGCAATCAGTGGATCAGGCCCAGTCAGCACGGGTTTAGGAAAGGCAGATATTGCCTGAAGAACTTGATCTCCTACAACAAGATGACCCGACTATTGGACGAGGGAAAGGCTGTGCATGTGGTCTACCTGGACTTCCAGAAGGCATTTGACACTGTTCCTCATAGATTTCTAATGGAAAAACTGGCTTCTCATGACCTGGATGAGAATATGATCTGCTGGATCAAGCACTGGCTGGACAACAGGCCCAGAGAGTAGTGGCCAATGGTACTAAATCCAGCTGTCAGCAGGTCACAAGTGGCATTCTTCAGGGCTCAGTGCTCAGGTCGTTTCTATTGAACATCTTTATTGATGATCTTGATGAGGATATAGAGTCTCCCATCAGTAAATTTACAGATGACACCAAGTTAGGCAGGTGTCTCGATCTGCGTGAGGATAGAGAGGCTCTCCAGAAAGACTTAGACTGAATCTCTGAGCCACTGCTAATGTTATGAGTTTCAACAAGGCCAAGTGCCAGGTCCTGCATTTGGGCCGCAACAACCCCATGCAATGCTACAGGCTTGGGGAAGTGTGGTTGGAGAGCTGTCTCGCGGAGAGGGACCTGGGGGTTCTAACTGACAAGCGAATGAATATGAGCCAGCAGTGTGCCCAGGCAGCAAAGAAGGCCAACGGCATCCTGGCCTGGATTAGAAATAGTGTGACCAGCAGAAGTAGGGAAGTAATTGTCCCCCTGTACTCAGCACTGGTGAGTCCTCACCTTGAGTACTGTGTCCAGATTTGGGCACCTCAGTACAAGAGAGATATCGAGGCGCTGGCGCGGGTGCAGAGGAGAGCAATGAAGCTGGTCAAGGGACTGGAGAATAGATCATATGAGGACTGTTTGAAGGAACTGGGTCTGTTTAGTTTGAGGAAGAGGAGGCTGAGGGGAGACCTCATCACTCTCTACAACTACCTGAAAGGACATTGTAGAGAGGCTGGTGCTGGTCTCTTCTCTCAGGTAATTAGTGACAGAACCAGAAGGAATGGCCTAAAGCTTAAACAAGGTGGGTTTAGACTAGACACTAGGAAAAAATTCTTCACAGAAAGAGTGGTGAGATATTGGAATAGGCTGCCCAGGGAGGTGGTTGAGTCACCATCCCTGTATGTGTTTAAGCGTCGCTTAGATGTGGTGTTGGGGGATATGGTCTAGGGGTGAACTTGTAGAGTAGGACTAATGGTTGGACACAATGATCCCAAAGGTCTTTTCCAACCTAAACGATTCTGTGATTCTGTAATACTGAACAAATCAATATCAAACATTGCCATCTCATGTAAGTCTTTACTGCTAAAATCTGAGTTTTTCATATATTTAAAAGCTTAGACATTTCAAATAAATGTATAAAAGGAGGCCTGTTTTTCATTTGATTTGATTTGTTTTCACCTTTAAAGTCAAAACCAGTAACAGCATCCATGGAACATTTAGAATCATAGAACCATTTAGGTTGGTAAAGATTCTTAGGGTCATCGAGTCCAGCTGTAAACCTATGTCCTGGTTTGAGCTAGAACAGAATTAATTCTGTTCAGTGATTTTACTGTTTAGCTAAGTCTCTTCTAACTAACTGCACTTTCTGAAATTAGTGTAAAGTTTTGCAATGGTCTCTGCTTCTAGCAGTGATGATGCTTGCTGTTTATAGTTACTGCCAAGAATTGGTACACAGAAAGGGTCTTACTTATACTTGTTCTTGTGCAGACCAAGGTCACTGTTTAAACTTCTGTGCCATGTTGGGAGTGCAGAAGGTAAAAAGGTGTACCTGAGGGGAGGAGCAGGCAGGACAACTGACCAACAAAGTATTCCATTCCATATATGTCATATTCAGTATAAAGCTGAGGGATCATGAGAGTCAAGGTCTCTTCTTCAATGGTCACCATATAAGGAGGATTCTGTCTGTTCTGCCTTTGATCCCAATCTGTGTGTTCCTGAATCCAGTTCCCTGGATCCTCCTTCTTGCCCTTCTTGTAGATAACATTACATTTGCTAACCTCTAGTTCCTAGTTAGCCAGGACTGTTGATAGTTGATGGAAAGTGGTTTGGAAAGTACTCCTGCCAGCTCCCTCAGTACCTTTGGTGGATCCCATCTGTCCCCATAGACTTGTGTGTGTCTAACTGGTGTAGTAAGTTGATGACCCTTTCCCCTTGGATCATGAGGGCTTAATTCTTGTCCTTGTCCCTGTCTATCAGCTCAGGCATCTTGATTAGCAGTGAACAACTGGTTTTATTATTAAAGACTGAGGCAGAGAAGGCAAAGACATGCTTGAGCCTTTTCCTCATCCTTGGTCACTGTGCTTTCCCCCATATCCAATAAAGGATGGAGATTCTCCTTAGCCCTCCTTTTGTTGCTAATATGTTTCCAGAAATATTTTCATTGGTTTGGTTGGTTTTTTGGGGATTTTATTTTTTTTTTTTTTTTTTTTTTTTTAATGGCAGCAGCTATATTAAGGTCTACTTTGGCTTTGGCCCTGGTAATTTTTTCCCACATCGTGATACCTTTGTAGTCTTCCTGAGTTGCCTGACCCTTCTTCCACAGACTACAGACCCCTTTTCTTCCTCAGTTCTGACCAAAGCTCTCTGTTCCTCCTGGATTTTCTTTTTCCCTGCTGACTCATCTTCGGGCACATAGGGAAGGCCTGCTCCTCTGCTTAGGACTTCTTAGCTTGTTTGGTAAATCTAGGAGTAATGTGTAGCTGCATGGGGCTTTTTTAGGATCTGTTGAGTGTGTAATTTTACCTGTGCAAAACATAAAGGAGAAAGCAGAACTTATATCACCTTCTGATGTACTTATTGCTTCCTGACATTTCCTCAGGTACGTATCTCAAGACATCAAGCATTCTGGTACTAGTTGCTATGTTAATTTTTCTGTAGTATAACTCCCATACTTAAACTCTTTGATTTACTCTAGATGTGATCTGGACATTTACTGGACAGAGGAAAAGATGGACTCTTTATTCAATAATAATATTCTTGACACACACCATGTCTGTGAATCAGTAGTAAATGGAGGAAAACAGATTTTAGTCTTAAGGCGCAATGAAATAACAATGGAGATGCTTAAATGTAGTTGACTAGTGCCATTTGAGATGTTGCAAGGCATCCAAGACAAGCCTAAGGCTAGCAGGTGAGACACTGGACTGCAGGACACCAGCATCTTTCTGGATCAGCAGCTCAGGTCCAGGCAGAATACCCCGGACTATCTTAACTCTCAGTGCATATGTAGACCTCTGAATTCCTCTCCTAGACTGTTTGCCTGTGGTTTAGAGTCAGTAGGTTCCTTGTTTCATTTGAAAAGTGAGAGTCAAAGGTGACTCAAAAAAATTATGGGTACTTATATTTCTGCTTCTCATCTCATGGGCCTTTGACAGTAGCTAGCTGTAAACAGGTACAAATGAGTTTTTAATGCTCCATTTGGCAACACCTGACCTTCAGATGGTTGTATAATATGCTTTCAAATAATCTCTGTAGGGCTATCATTTGAAAGGGAGGTTTACCATGGCCTAATAGCAACTTGTGATTTATGAATTTCTCTCAACAGGATTTAGAAGAAGATTGGATATCATTAAGAAGCAGCTGTTTTCACTATGTCTGACCTAGGTCAGCGTAGGTTCAGTGTGTTAATGATTATATTTGTCTGTCTCAAGTAAATTGCTTGTGAATGACTTTGTGAGGCAAAATTGCTTTAAAATAGACACTGGTGCAAGTTCTTAGCATGTTTCTGACCACAAAACCACAGAAGGTGTTTAATATAATTCCTGAATGAAAAACAGATAAAAATATAAAGCTATGCAACACTGGGGAGAGGAGGAGGGAAGAATGATTGAGAGGAAAGCGAGTAACATAGTAGGCAAAGTTCCAGATCAGCAGAACTCACCTGGCCCATTCCTTGGGGGTCTTCAGTGGTGGGCATGCACTTGCCAGTGTACTCAAGCCTTTTTTTATTCCCTGCTGAGAAGGGTGTTGCTTTGCTTCTTCTTGATGTATCCCTTAATTTACATGGAAAGTGTAGAGAGGTGGTGATAATCTGCATAGAAATCAGAAAGAGCTGGTAACCACTGTTCCTTGCATGTGCAAGAAGGGAAAGTATAGCATTAACCCTTTCCACCAATTGAGTCAGTGGTTTTAGAGACCTTGTATTTCATTACCATTTGCCTGTTAGGCAGCACATATGTAAACTTGGCAAGGGCACAAGGTCACTTATACTCTAATGTACTTCACTCCTTCCTTAGCTAGTATATTTTGACCCTTGTTGTAACTGTAAGGCTGCTTCTTACATCCACTCATTCTGGTCAGAGTGTTCCTCGCACAATGTTTGTGACATCAACTCATTCAGATCACAGTGTGACAGTCATCACCAAACTTGCTGAGCGTATGATCCAACCTTTCATCAAGGTTGTTAATGAATATGTTGAACAAGACTGGACCCCATACTGATCAAAGGGAAAAAAGCTAGCTACAGGCCTCCAACTAGATTCTGCACTGCTGATTACAACACTCTGAGCTCTGTCATTCAGCCACTTCTCAATCCACTTCACTGTCCACTCATACTAACCCACTCTTCCTGAGGAGGAAGGAGGATGTTATGGTAGACGGCGTCAAAAGACTTGCTGAAGTCAAGGTAGACAGAATCCACTGCTCTCCCCTCTATCCAGCTAGTCATGTCATCATAGAAGGCTATCAGATTGGTCAAGCATGATTTCCCTTTGGTGAATCGATGCTGACTACTCCCGACAACCTTCTTTTCCTTCACATGCTTAGAGATGATCTCCAGAATGAGCTGTTCCATCATCTTTCCAGGGATGTACTTCAGACTGACTGGTCTGTAATTTCCTGAGTCATCCTTCTTGCCCTTTTTGAAGACTGGAGTGACAATGGTTTTCCACCAGCCCTTGGTCACCTTTCCTCCATGACATTTCAAAGATGATACATTGTGGTTTAGAAACAACATCGGTCAGCTCCCTCAGCACTAATTGGTGCATTCTATTGGGGCCCATGGATTTGTGTGTGTCCAGTTTGCCTACATGATCTCTAACCCAATCTTCCCTGGTGAAGTCTTTCATCCTCCAGCAGACTTTTTTTCTTACCTCAAGGGACAGGGTTTCCTAAGGGACGGGCCTGAGGCAGACAAGACTGAAGCAAAGAAAGTGTAAGTCCACATTCTCCGGATCCTCCAAGGTGTATTCCACCTTCCCTTTTTTTTCCAAATCAATATTAAATGTCATTGAATATGAACATACAGTTTATCTGTTGTAACCTGAATTTTACTTCTTTCTATTCTATTTCTTCCATAATAATGTCTAAAATCCTTCTCAATATTTTGTTTCCAAACTATTAGAGAGGCATACACAATTTGTAGAAATCTGTGGAAATTACAGTGTTCTAACCTTGAAGTCACTGCTGCTCTTATGAGAGGGGTGGAACTAGAAATCACCAGGAGATTTCAGTACAAATAATGGATTTCCATGGAGACACAATGTTCTTCAGCACTATCATTTCTCCACTTAATTCTAAATTCTTGAACTTACATGCAGTTATACACTGAATGCTTCCTTAAATTAAGACTTTGAAACCATCAAATGACCACAGGCTTCTATGAAAATGTTGTATTTATATATTATGTATTGTATACTCATACTGCAGTTTGGACTAAGCCTGGAGTTTCACTTTCAACTGCAAATGTTACAACATTTACTGTCTAAGCCAGAATCTAAATTAAACTACAACAAATATGTTGCTTTAATTTAATCTGTTCTGTATTCCATTATCTGATCAGAATAAATGCAGCTTTATCTTGCATAGCCATTGATGAACTCTATGCCAGGAAAATTTATGGAACTCTCTTCTATCTGTACTGGGCCAGAGACTTATGTTCCTGCTATGATTAACATGCTTTCCAACAATTCCTTCTGAAACCTTATGTCATAAACAAAATGAGATGTTACTCATCCCAAATAATAGGTTCAAAATCCAACTGAATTTATTTTTATGTCTGCAAATCATGGTAGTTAGAAATAACTGAACAAATATTTATTTTCTTCACCTTTTGACTAATAGAAATAAGTCTAAATTTTATTGTTACATATTGCTTGAGCTGACCCAGTTACAGTTGCTGTTAGTTCAACAGGTGGACAGATTCACATGAAGACCAATACAAAACCCTTCAAAAATCAAAAGAAGTCTTTTCTTCAGGCCTCCAAAAGGTTTTGGTTGAGGCACTGTGTAAAGGATTTACAGAAAATTCATGTTCAACTAAACATCATTGTCTAAACCCTTTAATACTATTTTTATCATGTATTCTTTCCTTTGCTTACCTTATCTTCAACCACATCATCTCTTCCCTCTCTCCTGAGGTCCTCTTTTTACTAGTATTGCCAATTCTAAATAAACAGTACTTTCAGACAGCTTCTTTGATAATTATGCTTCTCACAACATACATGTCGTAAGAATCAAAAGGAAAGGCACATAGCCAACAGAGTCATGTGCAAACTCTCATGCACATCTCCAACAGAGCACTTGTCTTCATTTCCAACAACAGGTAGGAAGCAGTGCTTTATATTTACTGCTTACCTCATACTTTTGCAAAGGGTGTCCCTTTTCTTCAGGTACGGATATTTCAAGCCAAAGCTTTTTTGTGATGTTTAGTAACATTTATTCTCTCATTGAGGGGTAAAAAATGGTTTTACATTATTTTGATTTTATTATTGTTTTCTCCTACTTCTTTGCAGCAACTGCAAAAAAACCAAGAGTTGATTATTGTACATGGTCTGGTTCTTTTCTACCTTTGCTTCAGTAGGAGTTCAGTACAGAATTTAAAAACTAACTGAATTAAACTTAGTTTTCAAAATGATAGGTAAATAAATATAAACAATAGTTTACAAAGATACGGTGCAAAGAGAATGTAGAAGAATATTCTTCCTTGTCTGTTTCTGTGCTTTCATAAAGAACATTCTGGTGTGGTCAAGCCTCATTTCTCTCACAAGGAGATCATGCATTTTTAGCCTAACATCACAAATGCACTTTGATCATATTTTTCTTTTATTGTTCAAAATTATAGTGATTCCAGTGATTTAATCTAAAACAACGCATCACTGAAGAGATTTTTTTTTTTAGAGCAATTGCATTTTTTAAAGACTGTATGTTCTTATCATTTCCACTTTTTTTCCCATACTACTGAAAAGTAATGGTTCATATTCTGAGTATCTTCCAAACTAAAGGGAATAAAAATACTGTCACAGAAGGCAAATTTATACTTACAAATTTTGTCACTATTGTTAATAGGACAATTTTAAAAAATGAAAGAAGCCATTGTTGTCCTTTAGTGACAAAGCATTTTCACCACAAAAGTCAGTGTCTCATTTTCCTTTTAATTTGTCTGTATTCAAAGAGTGTTTTAAAAATACCTCCAGCCTAGAGTTTGTTTGTTTGATTGTTTGTTTGCAGGCAAATAGGGCAGGGTATAAAGTAATCTCTTTAAATAATAGATGTTTTGATTAGTTATAAATTCTTATATTCTATCTGATGAGGATGTGGAAAAGGTTGAGATATTTCATGCTGCCTTTGCCTCTGTCTTTATTAGTCACACCAGCTACCTTCAGGGTATTCAGCCTCCTGAGCTGGAAGATAAAGAGAGAGAGCAGGACAACTCCACCCAGTAATCCAGGGGGAAGCAGTTAATGACTTGCTACAGCACCTGGACATTCACAAGTCCATAGGGCTGCATGAGAACCATCCTAGAGTACTGAGGGAGCTGTCAGAGGAGCTTGTCAAGCTTCTCTCCATCATTTATCAACAGTCTTGGCTAACAGGGGATGTCGCAGATGACTAGAGGCTTGTCAATGTGACACCCATCAACAAGAAGGGCTGGAAGAAGGATCTGGAGAACTACAGACTTGTCAACCTGACCTTAGTGACTAGAAAACTTATGGAGGGTTTATCCTCAGTGAACTCATATGGCAACTGCAGGACAGCCAAGGGATCAGGGCGAGACAGAATGGGTTCAGGAAAGGCAGGTCCTGCCTGAGCGACCTGATCTCTTTCTATGAACAGGTGACCCACCTAGTGGATGAGGGAAAGGTTGTGGACATTGTCTCTCTGGACTTTAGTAAAGCCTTTGACACCATCTCCCACAACATTCTCCTAGAAAAAGCTGGCAGTTCATGGCTTGAATGAGTGTACTCTTCACTGGGTTATAAACTGACTGTCCAGCTGAGCCTAGAGAGTTGTTGTAAATGGAGTTAAATGTAGTTAGCAGCAGGTCACTACAGGACTCAGTTTTGGGGCTGGTCTTGTTCAATATCTTTATCAGTGATCTAGATGAGGGGATTGAGTGCTTCCTCAGCAAGTTTGCAGATGACACCAAATTGGGTGTGAGTGACAATGTGCTTGAGGGTAGGAAGGCTCTGCAGAGGGATCTGGACAGGTTGAACAGATGGGCCAAGGTCAATTTAACAAGGCCAAGTGCTGGATTCTGCAATCTTCCCATATCATCCACAAAAATATGTGCAATACTTAGCAGCTATGGATAAAATAATTTCATCTATTTATTTTTGGATACCAATGCAGAATGACATGAGCAATTTGAGTACATGACAGTAGATATCATTCTATGTTTTAGAATTTTTTCTAAAGAGGCATTCAGGTATTAGATCATGTAGGCAATGACAGTGGATTTGTTAAAAATAGGGTTAGGATTTTGACAGCTCTGCAACAGGTGGTCTTTCTTTTTATTTTATCAAATAGTATCTATTTTATTTTATCAAAGTGAGGTTTGTTTTTTTTTTTCTGCTTAGGGATTTCATTGACAAAAGTAATGCAAGGAATAGTTTTTACAAAGACAATATTTCAAGGTAATCAAATAATTTCATATCAGATTCACAAGGAGAAAAGTGTTCTTAAATTAAATCGTCATTTAAACAAGCTATTTATTATTAAGAAACAGGTCAAGAACATATATATTCTTTTATGTGTGCTTTCCTTCAAGGACAAATAATGAAATAAAGTCAATAGAATGAGTAGCACAGCAATTATTAGTGTATGAATGTATGCAAAATGATAACTTTAAACATACAGTGAAAATATAAACATTTTCTAGTTCAATTAAACATTTAATAGTTAACCAAAAGTAAATCATGGTCAGAGAGAATCATCTTCCAAAGATCCCAACCTTAAGAGGTTTAGATGTAGAAGATATATTTCAATTAAATATGTTCTGTCTGAAATAAATGCAATGATTTCTTAAGGCAAATAAAATAATAAATAAATAAATCAGTTCTTAGATATTCAAAATATTGAAGAGATCTGAATAAATAACAAGAAGTAACAAAATGTTGTCACTCTTTCCCAGTCTCTCTTGATAGTATCTTATTATTTCTGGGTTTTTTTATTATATCATGACAACTAAATATCACATAATATCCTGAATCTCCATTAATGAAGGAACGTTGCTGTCACATTACTTCAGGCAATCAAAATGTAAATGTATAAAATGCTTAGTTGTAGGGGGGTTTTGTCTGTTTGTTTTTGGCTTTTTAATTAACTGTGTGGAAATTAGTCTTTTGCTAGGTCATGGACAATTAAGTGACAGCTTCTAAGAACCTTCATTTTAGGGATACAGGACTGGCAAGAAAAAGAGTACTAAATGTCTTTTTGATCAAAAAGCAGATTTCTGCCTCCTAAGCCAACTTCTCCATCTGCTTGTACCTTGAATTAATTCAAAATATTTTGTTTATGAAAGCACAAGCTGTTGCTATTGGAACAGTGGCATTATCATATATTAATCATTACAACTTCACTAAAGATTCAAGGAAAAAGTGGGCTGGAATGGCAAAATTTCTTCATTGTTACCATCATCATATTAAATAATCTGCAAGAGTAGTATGGTAAATGATACAGGACAATATAAAGCATGCATATGAGATTTTGATTCTCATGGGAATACAAGGCCTAAAACCTGGAAAGGAACTGTTGGTGAAACAATAGGTTCCTTCTTATATTACCATTGTGTACATTAATATTCACTCTTACTGTGTTATTTTAGATACAATTGATGAATGCCATACAAAAAAGAATTACCTCTTGTATGAATATCAAAATCAGGATTGGAATTTCAAAGACAGTTGCTCTAATGATATCTGGGATACAACATACACTCCTTAATTGGTTTTGCTATCATACTTCTATCAGTGATGGCACTTAAGTCTCAGTGTCACTTCTTATAGATTTTAATACCTCACAGCATTTACCTGTATCCAGATCTCTTGCTCAAAATGCCTTGAGTTTCACAGACTTCATGAATGCTGCAAAATCAATTACTTGGCTAAAAAGGAAGGTTGACTGAATACAGGAATGAAGCTTCAGAAGGGCTGAAGACATTTTCCTTTTCTTATTTCTTAGCTTCTGAAATCGTGAGGTGTCTTTTAAAGATTTTAGTCTAACATAGCATTAGACTGTGCAACATTTTTCACATAGACACAGTTGTTTTAGTCTAACTGCATATTTGTCACAAATTCCATTTCCTACATTCCAGTTCTATAGCAATCCTTGCAGCTGCCTCCACCCTGTTTGCTGTATGATTCATTCTAAAGCAAAGAGAGTTATGAAAAATAGGAGACAGAGATGCTTTGTGAATAGTATTAATCTTCATTTATTTGTGCTTCTGGCTATATCACTTAATAAAAACTTGATTTTCGCAATGACCTGCTGCAATTAGACACAGAAAGTAATTAATGGTTTCAGTAGATCCTAATATCAGTACTCTGCAATACAAAACTGGAGCTATTACCCTCAAGGAATATCTTATGAAAAGAACTGGCAATAAATTACAACAAAAAGAAGGCCTTGGCAAGTCTAACATAAGGAGCTTTAGCTATGACAACATTATCCTCACAAAGACCAGAAAGGGAACAGGTTAGGAGACATAAGCAGAGTCACTCAGTTTTGGAAAGGGACTTTAGATTAAACAGTTGCCCACCCTGAAAGGCAAGAAAAAACCCAGATACAGTTAATCTGACTAAGCTCTAATTGACTAAAATGCTAGTCCTCCTGGGCCATCAGAGAATGTAGGTAGGTTTCTTTGGATTGTGCCTCTTCTTATCTACAAGTGAGTATTGCTTCCAATTTACCTTAGCTATCTGCCTTAAATAAGAATCATTTGCTTATGGAAGATTCTTTCCACTTGTTTACACATGGAGCTAAGATCACTATCACAGTATAAACAATTAATAGCCAAAGTCTGGCAAAAGCAAGAAACTGTAATATAAAAAAACAGGAAGTAGGAGAAACTAGTTCCTTGTTTTCCAGTTTCCTTATTTTCTGTCCCCTTTCAATGATTTTATTTTTTCTTTAATCAGAAGCAAATATTGTGAGGGCATATGCCACTGAAGTTATATATATTTCTCTCAAACACTTTTTGAAATATGTGGTTGTCATTTTTATGTCTTAGTGTTAAGATTCCATTTATTCATAAGTTTTTAAATTTTATCTTCAGCTGAAATTTCATTATATGTGAAAATGATAAAAAGTGGACTGAAAAAGAAATGAGTTTAGGATCCTGAAGCTGATGAATTATATAAATCTACTGTATATGCAAACTTTGTGTTCTTCCAAAACCATGACTAATAAATTCTTGTTTGCTCAATTCTTTGTGTCTCTATGTAAATTTATAATTCTAAATTTTCAAATGCGTTGGAAAATTCTAAAAATAGCTAATATCCTGCATCTACACCACTTTGCATCTTTAGAATCTTTCTAAAATGAACTATGTTCCTGATTAAAGAATATGATTTTCCCGTGATTCTCATGGTTACTAAATCATATGCAACCCATTACTTTCCTTATGTTTTTCTAGAGGCTGAAGTGTCTGCACCTATGGAGATGCCTATAATTATCTTGGTAACACCTGCTTAATTGAATGGTAAGGAAAACAATTAATGTTTTCTTTCATTGTGTGAAAAATACAAACTGAAAAAAATGTTTTAAAAGTAGAAATCTGGAAATATAATGCCCTTGAGGGTTTGTATTTGGCCTGATACAGAGTTAAAAGTAGAAATGAAGCAAGTTTCTTTCTTGCTTCAGCTATTTCTTTTCTTCAAATATCAACTAAATCCTCCTCATAGAGAAGACAAACATATAAACATATAAGAAGAAAAAAAAAAAAAAGCATAGCAAAAAGACACCATCAGTGCTTCATAAGTAATCCTGGCAGTTTTTGTCACAGTGAAAATGCAAAGAACATAGGTCCTTATTATGACATATAGAAAGGTCGGTCTTGACAATCTAATTGCCTTCAGGCCTCCAGCTCTATAAGCATAGGAAAAAAAAAGTGCTTGAGTTATAAAGCCAAATGTAGCTTTCTGTGCTGGAGATGTGTATGTATGAGCCAGATACCTTATACTTCTGTGGTTAATGCAGACAATTTAGGATTTATTGTCCTAATGTAGACTTCTAACATAAGTCAGATGATGTGCTCCCAACTCTGTGAACTACTAGTTCAATTTTAAATGATACAGATATGATTAAAATAACACATATTTTGTCTGAAAATTCTAGGGTAATGAACATAGCTGTGACAATTAACTGCTTGCTCTCAACTGAAGAACATTTTCAAGGCTTTTAGTTTCTCTTTTAACATCCACCATTGTATGTTTGTTTGGTTAGTTTGTTTTGTTTTGTTTTTATTTTGGTTGGTTTTGACTTTTGTTTGTTTGGTTTGGGTTTTGTTTGTTTTGTTTTGTTTTGTTTGTTTGTTTTTGTTTTGTTTTGTTTTTTTACAAAAGGTATTTTGTATCTTTAAATATTTAACAGGGATTTAAATTTGTGGAATACCTTTATGTAAATCACATATTTGGTTAGGTGGGATTTCTGTATGCTTGCCACAAACAAAGATTAAGAGTAATCAATAAGGATTACATCAGTTACAAGTACAGCTCAGGCTTAATCCATTTCGATAACACAGAAGTTGTACTGGAACTTCTCAGAAAATTCAGTGTCGTCCTATTCACCTAGTCTTATATGTTCTTCATAAAAAGATCCCTAAGGAAATGTTAGGAAGGGCTGTTTTGCTACTATGTCCATTAAAGAAAGACTTGTGAAACACTGTCATCACATGATTTTCAATGCGGTAAACAAGTAATTGGTTGACAAACTTCTGCAAACTATGGGATGAGAGTATAAGGTACAGCATGAGTTTCAGATGCTGTCTTGGACGAATGGTGAAGAGGCTGCAGTTCCATGAAGAACTCAGGAAAATGGATGGCTTGGTGATTCTAAAATAAGAAATTATATTAGCTCTCCATGGTTTTCTTCTTACCTTTCCAGATTTAATTTCTTTCTGCTTCTATGTTTTTACCATGGAGATCTGTGTTCTCCATTGTGCTATTTCATCATATGAAGAAATGCAGCTTACCAACCCATGAAAACTGTCTTTCTTTTTTTTTTTTTTTTTTTTTTTGTCTAGGTCAGTTTTTTTTTCAAGGATTGCAACCAAACCGTCTCACAGTGGTACCTCATGAGAGACAGGAATGACTCCAGCGAAACAGTGGGATTATGGAGCCAATATTAAGGAAGGAAAAGATGATGAAGGAGAGTAGGATCTTCCTCTTTAGACAGTCTCAAGCCTTGTAGAGCAGCTTTGTCTTGTGACTAGACCTTAACAAGATAGATTTCAAGGTAGATCTCAATGGACTCCAGTGAAACTGTAGCTGAAAGATCATGGGTGTTTTAGAAGAGCCTAACCCGTATTAGCAAATACTTTTCTGCACTACATCACTAGCATCACCATCAGAGTGGGAGAAATGACATGTAGAGTTTTGAAATGTATGAGTGCAAAGTCCTATAAGGAAAATAGTACTATCATTTAAATTTTACAGCAGTTTTATGAACCTGATAAGAATAAATAAGACTGAAAAAGCTATATTTTTACACAAATTTAAATAAGCAGTAGTCAGTTGGAATTTTACTTTGAATTTACATGTTTGACTTTTTAATGCTTCCAGATGATTTTTCATCTATTCCTTAAGAAGAAATTTCTGAGTTTAAAAACAAATTCTGCATACTGCAGGAAGTGCCTAGACCATTCTCTCGAGGCAGGAACAGGCAGCAGATCTTCCTGCAAAAGGTGTGCCCAAGTGGAGGACCTCCGTAGCAGGTGTCTGAGCTGCAAGAAGCAGTCAGAAGGCTGCATAACATCAGAAAGGATGAGTATGATTTAGATATCTGATTCCAAGTGCAGCTTGCAGTGGACCCACAGGCAGCAGACAAAAACTTTCCCACTGGCACACACAGAACAGAGGGAGAACAGTAACACAGAAGAATGGAAGCTTGAAACAGAAAGGACCAGCAGAGGGAAGAGACTTCCCCTGAAGCCTGAGGTGCCATTGCAGAACTGCTTGACTTCTCTACAGACTGAAGAGGAAAGATCCATCACATTAGGAGAGATGCTGCAGCAGATCAAGGCAGCCAGGTATGCTCCCCATATAACAACCAGCACAACTAAGATAAGGCAATGGGCTTTAGCAGTAGGTGACTCTTCTGAGACACATGGGGGCACCCATCTGCCAACCTGATGCACTGTCTAGGGAGGGGACCCTCATTACAAGAATGACACTGAGGTGCTGGAGTGTGGCCAAAGAAAGGCAATGATGCTGGTGAGGGGTCTAGAGCAAAAGTCTTACAAGGAGCAGCTGAGGGAACAGAGTCTGTTTAACCTGGAGAAAAGGAGGCTGAAGGAAGACCTTGTTGTTCTCTATAACTACTTGAAAGAAGGTTGTAGCATGACAGGGATTTGTCTGTTTTCCTATGTAACAACTGATAGGACAAAAAGAAATGTTCTCAACTTGTACCAGGGGATGTTTAGATTGGATATTATTTAAAGTGGTGGATAAGGGAAGAGCAACAATGAGCAACAGATACTATTACCCAGACTTGTGAAAAGCTTTCAACACTGCCCCACATGACATCCTGGTCTCTAAATTGGAGAGACATGGATTTGATAGAAGGACCACTCAATGGATAAGGAATTGGCTGGATGGTCTCGTTCAAAGAGTTGTGATCAACAGGTTGATACTGAGTGAAGACCAGTGATGAGTGATGTTTCTCAGGGGTCTATATCGGGACTGGCACTGTTTAACATCTTTGTCAGCAACATGGGTAGTAGGATCTAGTTTACCCTTAGCATGTTTGTGGACAACACCAATCTGTGTGTTGTGGTCAACAATATTGAAGGGAAGTGATGCCATCCAGAGGGGCCTTGGCTGGCTTGAGAGATTGGTCCATGAAAACCTCATGACATTCAATGAGGCTAAGTGTAAGGTGCTGCACATGGGTCAGGGCAATCCCAAGCACAAATACAATCTGAGAATGTATTGAAAGTAGCCCTGAGAAGAAGGACTTAGGGGTGTTGATTGACAAGATCAACATGACCTGGCAATGGGCACTTGCAGCCCAGAAAGCTAACTATATCCTGGGCTGCTTCGGAAGAAACATAGCCAGCAGGTTGAGATCAGAGATGTCCCCTCCCTGGAGGTGTTTAAGGCCAGGCTGGGTGGGGCTTTGAGCAACCTGGTGTAAGGGAAGGTGTCCCTGTCCATGGCAGGGAGGTTGTAACTTGAGGACTTCTCAGGTTTCTTCCAACTCAAACCGTTCTATGATTCTGTGTTTTAAAGAAACACATTTGCTTGCTTCATATCATTCTCACTCAAGGATTCAAGTGAATCCTTGAAGACAGTATGGATTAGAAGTACAGATTCCTGAGACAGTTTGAATGCACAGATAATGAGTCAGTGTTCTTTTTATTTCTCTAGGAATAAATTATAGATCCAGCTGGCATGATTTGTACAGATAGTAAATTTCTGTGCATAAAAAAGAGTTTTGAAAATAAATTTAAAAGTAACATAAAAAGCTGAAACAAGATAGTGCAAAAATAACTAGTGACTAGGAAAATAACAATTTAAGAACTATGCTAAGAAATTAGATTTATAGAAATCTTGATTCATGCTTTAGACAGCATATTACCCATTGGAATATCAGTTAAGTTTATTCTCTCCTTTTGAGGTAAAAAAGCCAAAATAAATCTCTACGCCACTAAAAAGAGACTATTACAAAATGAATGGGACACAGAGAAAAAAATACTGTTAATTGTCTGTATAACTTAATAGCCATGTTCTTAGGTCATCCTTTGAGCTGAATTTTATTTTTTCATATTATTCATATTCGTATTTTGCTTGTATGGATAATGAACCTGAGGATGAGTAACCTACAATTCCTGTATGTAACACTGATGCATCACTTCATTTTATTGCATTCTTCAGTGGAATTTGATTCAGCTCTTTTCTGGTTATATCTCTACACAGAGGCAGTTTTCCCCTTTTTTCTGACCTTTTAAGTGGTATTACTGGATGATTTCCTTTCCAGAAAATTGTGAAAGGACACTGGCAGTTGTACCCAGATATTATTATTCAAATTCTTAACAAAATATTAATTTCCTTCCAGACAATTAAAATGACTTTTCCAGTTTTAACAGTGTGAAACAAAGGCAGATTTGTATATTGAAGAAAACCCCAAGGTACTACCATGTTTTCACTTCTCTCTGGGCTTTTAGAGTAATATTTCCAATTTTATCTCTCTAGGAACTCTCACTCATCGGGAACATCGGGAACTATATCACTTATGATGAACAAATTCAGGGTGATGCAGCTGCAAGGACAGAACCACACCACTCAGTCACATAACATTCCATTTTTTTAAACAGGGTGGAGCATGAGCAGCTGGAGAAGGATTTATGTTCAAATGTTTCTGTTCTATTGCATACTCCTTGCAGAGCTCACGCGCGTGTGCACACTCACACACACACACAGTCTCTCACTGTCTGAGACCACAGCCCCGCAATATAGTTCAGATGGGCAACACAGGCCCAGGGGAAGAAAGGTGACTTTTTGACTGCTTGTTGTGCCAAATCCCAGCTGATGCCCAACCCTAATGTGCAGGAGCTCCACTGCAGGCTCCACCTGCAGGACAGATTTGGTCCTCTCTGCAAGGATGCTCCCCATGAGGGGCTGTTGTGTTCTTCATTGATTGCTTCCTGAGTTGGTTATCATAAGCCACTCAAGGTCACATCAGTGGTCATATTGCTCTAGGCAAGTTTTTTTGCCCTTAACAAGATAGATTTCAAGGTAGATCTCAATGGACTCCAGTGAAACTGTAGCTGAAAGACCATGTGTGTTTTAGAAGTGCCTAACCAGTATTTTTCTCTTCAGTATGTTTTCTTGTTTCTCAAGCTATAAAGAGTTGTTGGTTGTATTGTAATTAACTTCTGGTTTCAAAATAAGCTACAAGTATGAAAAACTGCTAAGAAGTACTTCTTTGTTTCTTCCCTGCACATGTCTAAAGCTCTTTTGGGTAACCCCAATTATCTATGCTTTGTTTGTTTTCCCAGCAGACACCAGAATCATCTACTGGGTTAGGGCTGAGCAGACATGTTCATAATCTCACTTGTTAAAGAGATACTTTAAGGTAGACTTTACACCACAATATCAACATATAATTCCAAATTAATCAAAAAGATGTCTTATATTCTCTGATCATCCAGATTTAAATCCTTTGTCTCTTGGGCTTTTTGATAATCTACCAAGAAAATTAAGACCCAAACATTCTTTGCAGATGGAAACTATGATTGTTGCTTCCTTTTCTGGACTCTGATTTGCATATTATTTTACTGTAAGAACAGTTTTTAAGATTATATAAAACTATACACATTATAAAAGTATCTGATTTCTTAATTAAGTACTGGCATTCACTTTCATGGACTTCAGTAACACAACTGTAGTAACAGGTGTCATTGGGAATAAGTGGGTTTTTTTTAAATGATGTTGAAGCCTTTGGAGGAAATCACTGTATGAAAACAGAAGTGTCATGTTACACATGACACATATTTAGTGTAGCTACACATATTTAGTGTAGCTACTGGTGTCTAGATGTTACAGTATCACAGAATCACAGACTCACAGTATGTTAGGGGTTGAAAGGGACATCTAAAGATCATCAAGTCCAACCCCTCCACCAGAGAAGGATGAAAACTAGGGTGGATCACTCAGAAATGCATCCAGACAGGTCTTGAAAGTCTCCAGAGAAGGAGACTCAGCAATCTCTCTGGGGAGTCTGTTCCAGTGCTCTGTAACCTGTACAGTAAAGAAATTCTTCCTCATGTTGAGGTGAAACTTCCTGTACTTGAGCTTGAATCCATTGCCGCTCGTCCTATCACAAGGCATGAGTGAAGTTATCCCTGCCATAGTAGTACATGATCATGAGACTTCAAACGTGTAAAAGATTCTTTGAAGAACAGTATTTAAAGAGACATATGTATTAACTGATATGTTTAGATGGCTCATCAAAAACAAATTATAACAAAAATAGGTATATCTGTATGTTTACAGGACAAAATATATTTAGAATGATAGGCATATGTAGACAACAACATGTGCACTTATGTGTGTCTCTACAGTAAAAGAACGCAATATAATGAAATAACACCTGAGATAATTATAAATGAACTAACTTGAGCCTAGTTCCTTAGTTTAGTGAAGCAGGATGGGCATCAGCACAAGCCACTTTTCTCTTTTTTTGAAGATCTCCTTGCTGCTAAGGCTAGGTTCTGAACAGAACCAACATTCAGTGAATAGACCAGTGTTTATCCACCTGGGATATTAGAGACTAAATGAAGAAATGAAAAAATAGGTGAAAAATCCAAAATAACATCTTCTTCCAATCCTTATTTCAACTACCTGACAGACATGTAGGTGTATATGGTATAAGTCAGGCAGATGTGTACAAGTTTGTGTCATACACAGAGCCATACATATCTTCTAGCCCTGTTCTGCCTGTAACAGCTAGTAGAGCATTCAATTTCCCTTCTCTTTGCCTGGAGAACATTTGCAACCTCCATCTAATCAAATATTGTGTGCATACATTTTGAACTGTAGGCAAAATTAAGCTCATTTACCTCCTTTCAAATACATTAAGATGCAGCAGTCATGACCAACGATGTTGTTAGCTGCCCTAATTTGTAAACTTTTTGTTACTCAGATAAGTAAATATAGATTATAGAATATGAAATAAAGCTTTTAATTATTTTTTTGGTTTTAACTCAGCCAGTCCAAGCCAATATGCACAAAACCCCCTAATTTAGCTTTATGGGGAAAAAGCCTTTTTAACTGTGAAATTTCAGACTTAAATGCTATCTCTAGGATTCAGATTTAATAACAGAGGCAGGTATGATTTATGTACAAATGTTATGGTAATTGGAATATTAATAGATATATTACAAAGCAAGAAATGACAGTTTAATGGGCATTTTACTAATCTTTTGCTACATTTTAATGTAAAACTTGTATTTGTGGAAAAAAAAATGTTTCTAAAATACTTTCAAAAATTAAGCTTGCATTTAAAGTATTAATTTAGAAGACAGATAGGGAAAAATCCAATTAAAACCATAATAATCTAAAAATTAGTTCCCTGTCTTTTATAGTGAAATAAAGAATATTCTACCATTATCAAAAGTGTACCTTAAAATGCATATCCTGAGCAGAATGCCTTCAAGTGAAAATTTTCCATTGCACTAAACTAAACAGACTGTGAGATTAATCTGACCAAATTATATACAATACAGATTCTTATTTTTGGCCTTATCACTCAAGTAACTTAAGCCAGGTTTTCCACAGATAATTCTGAATTTCATGAACAGTAATTCTGAATGTTAGTATGAAACATCTGTAGTGCTGTTAGTCTGTGCACTCACTAAAGCAGTGATGCTGAAAATGAGTTGGTAACTAAAGAGTCTTATAGTTCACATTCACATAGTGTTCTTTGGACATTGTCATTCAAGTACTGGATTTTGCTACATATATAACGAGGAGTTTTGAAGGCATTTCATTGTTATATTGATTTTCTCTCTACTACTATTTTTTCTGTTTACAAGACAGCCTGCATTACAGAAGAAAACAATACTAAGAGTTGTCCATTTTACAGAATTCTCCCTTCGAACTGATGTAAACAAGCAAAACTTTAACAAGTTAAATAGAAACATATTAGGTCATAGCATGTGTAACAACAGAAAATCTCATTAGATCATCTCTTTGCTCTTCCTCATACTTAAGAGGAAAAATATGTCATTAAGAAGAACATCAAATTTACAAAATTTACAAATTTTAGAAATACCACAAATTATAATAAAATGTAATTTTAAAATTCAGTTACTGTATTTCTCATGACATATTAAATGTATATCAATTTTCTATAATTAATTAATTAATATAATTAACATTTGCCAGAAGATGCACTTATTTTTCTTTATTTTGTTTTTTGTTGTAGTTTGTTCATTTTGTGGTTTTTTGGTTTTTTTGGTTTTTTTTTTGTGGTTTTCTTTGCTTGTTTCTTTTATTTTGTGTTTGAGTTGCTTTTTTTCTTTATTGAGTTGGTTTTATCTCAACCTGTGACTTTTCACACTTCTACCCTTCTCATTCTCTCTCCCGTCCCACTGAGTAGGGAGTGAGCAAACAACTGTATACTTAATTGCTGACCGGTGTTAAAACACACATGAGTATATCCTTAAGGCACATTAATTTAGAAACATTATCAGGAAGAAGTGAGAAAGTGAATTTTGGACAGTAAAAAAAGAAAACTTCTTTCCTCATGGTGAAAAATTGCAGTAACAGCAAATCAATTGCCCTTTGACACTCCAAGACATGATGTTTGAGGGGTTGCTTATCTCAAGTTGCTAAACACTTTGTACAATATTTTGTCTCCAAATTACTGACTCAAATGCAGTCCAAAATGGTACTTGATAAAAGCCATCACCATCTGACACCTCTTCAATGTCATATGTGAAACAAGGTAAGACTAATCACCACTATCTCAGCCACTGGATCACATCCTCTACTTTTCCATCATACATGTCATGAATTGGAAAAATGTTCACTTTATCTTCCTTACTGAAATATTTGAGATTTTTCATTTTGATTTCTAGGTGGAAGGACAATAGCCTACTTTAGTTTAGAGATTACAGTCATTTTGCTTTAATGATGGGAAAAAAAGATACTGAAAGACAAATATGAAAATGTTGATGAGTATGGAATAATTTTGGTTAAGTACAATATAGAAGATTATAATTAGAAGTACTTTTTGATACCTAAACTCTGTTTTAAGTAATTTCAACCTTGCAGAATTAAAGTTTCTTTTTATGCATAAAATAAATTAATTTTTACTTTTCTATTGGAATAATGTATTTTTTCTACTTGTCAGATCATTTGTAGACTATTATACTTCTCCTTTGCCTATATAACAATTTTTTTGCACATGCTAAAAACCAGACATCTTTTACATAGTAAGTATCATAAGGTCTTCACTGTAGCCAGAATGAATACAATTCACAAATACTTTGCAATTACAGAGTTAGTGTAATCCCTTCATTCAACTAATTTGCTTCCAGACTATCCATGTATCCACATGGATGTTATGTTCTCAAAGATATTCTCTGTCAGTTAAGACACAAAACCTACACAATGTGTACTAAATACCTATTTTCATGAAAGTTACCTGACCTCCAAATATCCGAGTTCTCATATGGTTAGTGGAGATTTACTCAATAGAGTTAAAGGAAACTAGAGTGAAATGCTTATCACTGGTTTGAGCCAACACAAGACATCTGTTGGGATAGATCCTTGGAGAATGACATGAGGCAAGAGGGGCCTAAAAAGTCGTAGAATTTGTTTTATTTAAAAGCATAATCTAATCTATTTTCAGTACCTAAAGCCTTATGTTTTATATTTTGTTATCAGCTTCCCCAAGAAGCCAAGAATGAATTGTATTTTAAAAATCAGGTTTTTAAAATACTCTAAACTAAAACTTCCAGTATGACATTCAGACTAAAATGCCACACTTCTTTAAAGATCTTCAGTGTCTTTTTTTCTCTTGAGATTTCCAAATGCAAAACTTTCTCCTGAATCATGCACCAAAATCAGGTAGTATTTTGGGAATATGCTTGAAATTGCTAGTGTAATGCTTCAGGGCCTTCATTTTGAGCTAGGTTTCACTAGTTGTAGGTCTGTGCCAGCACTCCAGCAGGTTTGTGAATGCTAGATAACAAGAGTGTTTTTATTTTTTTTTCAGTTTATGTTCCATCCTTGGGTTATTATAATGATTTCCTGAAAAAGAAAAGAAAACAAAAACCCCTAGATTGTTCCTGTACTGTCCTGCTTACACTGTTCTAGATGATCTCTGTGATGTTTATTTCCAACATCGGGGGAGAAAGAAGGATACTGGGTATTCCTGCATTCTGAAGAAGAATTGGTGCTGTCTCAAATTATTTCATAGACAAATAAGTCAATGGTTGAGAAATATCTTTTTTATAAGTATTGAGATACAAAGTATGATGTCCTATTGATGTTAATCTTTGGTTGTTTGTAGACAACTGTAGAAAATATTAAGTCTTTGCAGGAAACTTAAAAGTCTTTGCCTATGTCTTTGTCTAATTAAAAGATAACAGTTTATTGATGTGGAAGTGGACACAACCTCCAGTACTGATGAATTACTTTGTGTTATTATTCCCCTTGGCACAATAAGTCAAGATTTATGTAGACATGTGACTATCTCATTCTACTTTCTTACTGTGACAAGGTGAAGAATGAGTTTTGCTATATTGGGTTCAGATTTCATGCTTGATGGATTGTGTTTCTTCAACAGAAGCTATATCTGGCTTTGACCTTCTCAAGGTAAAAAAGTCAGACCTTTTGCCCATGAGAATTATTTTCAGCAAAAGAAAAAAATGTATACCAACTAGCAGAAAGCACTCACACCATACGTTAGTTGATTCAAACAGGAGGAAGTGAAATGAAAACTACTGCAATGAGCAGACAAATACATAAGGATTCATATGTCAGGGCTAAGTTTTCAGCATAGAAGACTTATGATAAATGAAATAGTTTTCAAAATTTCATATGAGAAATAAGAATGGAATAAAAATACATTCTGAAATCAACACCAGACTGATACACCCAATAAAGCCAAATGTAGAGGCAGTAGAAAAGGGGATTTTCTCTACAAAAATACTGAAAATATACATTTGTAAAATACACATTGAAAAAGAAATGCAAATTACAGGTCAATAATATTTTCTTGCAAATTGATGAAAAGGTGGCTTATTTGTCCACATTTCAAAGCAATTTACAAATAATCTTACTAAAAGAAGTAACTAGAAGGCCTAGGGAACTACAGATTTTATCATTTTGCTGTTATAGTAATTATTTATTTCTATATAAATCAAAGGATAATGAAGAGGAAGGACAGAACACCATTAAAATATTTACCTTTTGTACCCTGTCTGTTACATAGGTTTTTTTAGTGCAGTCTCTGGGTCATATCAAACCTGTAAAGAAGCAGACCATATGCCATTGTTTTCTTTTTTCTTTTCTATCTTAACATTCAGTTGAGTTCCTGATGAAAACCTAAGGAAGAAAAATGAGTATCCAAAGACAAAGAAATTTGCTAAACCAGCTGAAAAATAAATCCAAAATAATATTATTAACAACAATGACTGGAAAAACCTTGTAAGAAATGATTACATACTTAGAGATAAGTGATAGCACTATCAAAGTGCCTTACTAAAATATATGAGTAAGAAAAGGTGTTATTTTTATTTCAAAAGATTGCAATAATATTGAAAATGAGTGTCCTGGTTTGAGTGAGAACAGAACTAATTCTGTTCTGTAATTTTAATTTTTCAGCTCAGTTCTTTTAACTAACTGCACTTTCTGAAGTTAGCTGCCTGTTTCACAGTGTTTGCTTCTAGCAATAATAACACCCCATGTTTAGAGTTACTATGAAAGATTGGTGTGCAGACCAAGGCCACTGATGGATCTCATGTACCACATTGGAGGGTGCAGAAAAGAGAAAGGTTGCACCTGCAGGGAGGAGCAGACAGGACAGGTGACACTAAACTGACCAACGAGGTATTCCATCCCATATATGTCATATTCGGTATAGAGCTGAGGGATCCCAAGGTTCTCTGGACTCTTCTCGGTCTTAGACTGCTTTGCCAGGTTTGCTTGGCTTGGCTCGGGTCCTCTTTTGGTTCCTTCCTTGGAGCATCTGAGGAGGACTCTGTCCGTTCTGCTCTCAATCCCAGTCTGTGTGTTCCTGAACACAGCTCCCATCTGCTGCAGGGCCAGTCTGGGACTCCCCCAGTGCCTGCTCAGCATCAGTTGTGACGGTGATATAAATACCAGCGGGGGGTTGGGTTTGATACTGGTTTTTGTGGATATTTGTATATATTCCGTTTTTATTATTATTAATTTCCTTTTCAATAAAGCTGTTCTAGTTTCCTTTTCTAATCGCTAACTCTCTCTCCCTTATTCCATTTCTCTTTCCCTTTGTGGAGGGAGGGGGATTAACAGAGAGCATCTTTTACAGGTCTAAGAGGCCTCCCTGACCCTAAACTGTGACAATGAGCAATCAAAAAGATTAGGAAAATGCAAGTTATTTTGTTTGTTTTGATAGAAAATTTGATTCTAAGCAGATCATCATTGTTATTTTTTTTAGATCTTTTTTAAAAGGGAGCAACAAATTGACTGATAGTGTCAGAACAGATGACTGGAACACAGCGATCCCACAGAGGTGCCTTGTTGCTATCTTAGTTAAAGTAAGTCTAGTTTAGTGCTGTTTTATGAATAGAAATGAGGTCTTTATATTGGAGTTCAAAATGGTCTATAATCACCCTGTAAAGCTACTTTAATCTTCCCATTGTTAATTGTGTAATTACTATCTGTTGAAAAAGCATTGTCTCTGTATAATTCTAGGCTTCTTTCCTCCAACGCAGTGACTACTGCTTACTCTCAGATTATCAATCCTTGTTTCTTAAAGTTAACAATAATTTGGTTTTTTTTCTGTATTGGAAAGATCAATTTTACATTTCTGAAGTCTAAAATAACTAATTATTTTAAGTGTATCCCCAATCAGTTCCTAAATGTTGCTTATTTTGTACCTGAGCTAGGGTCAAGTTCTATGTCATTCCATTGGGGTTTTTTTATTATTTTAGGTTTGTTTGTTTGTTTGTAAGATATTTTTAATACAAATAGTTGCACCAGCACAGTAATTGTGGTATAAGGTAAACTTGCCTTATAATGATGATTGTGGGGATTTTTTTTTCATTTCTTTTTCCCCTTATTTGACTGTATCCTGGTTTGAGTTAGAACAGAACAATTCTATTCAGCGATTTTGCTTTTCAGCCCAGTCTCTTCTAACTAACTGCACTGTCTGAAGTTAACAGCATGTTTTTGTAGGCAGTTTCTACTTCTAGCAGGGATAACACTTGATGTTTAGGGCTAATACCAAGCATTAGTGTGCAGAAAGGCTCTTGCTTAGACTTGCTCCTGTATAGATCAAGGTCACAGCTAAATCTTGTGTACCACATTGGAGGTGTAGAAAGTAAAGGCTGCACCTGCTCAGAGGAGTGGACAGGACACATGACCCCAGACTGACCAGTGAGGGATTCCATCCCATATTCATCATATTCAGTATAAAGCTGAGGGGTCATGAGGGTCAATGTCTTTTTGTCAGTGTCCAGTGTCTGAGGAGGACTCTCTCCATTCTGACTTCTATCCTGATCTGTGTGTTCCTGAATCCAGTTCCTGAATATGGTTCTCATCTGTCACTGAGTCCAGTGTGGAACTTTGCTAGTGCCTGCTCCACAGCATCAGTGGTGTCAGTGAGGGAGGTTGTGTTCAATATTATTTTTGCATATATTTGTATATATTTCATTTGATTATTATAATTTATATTAAACCTGTTTTAGTTTTCTTTTCTAATCTGTAAGTCCCTCTTCCTTATTACCTTTCTCTTCCTTTTTGGGAAGGGAGAGGGGTTAACAGAGAGCATGTTATATAGGTCTAGTGGGCAGCACTGACCCTAAACCTTGGCAGCGCTCTTCCTTTAAATTGATACATTTCTGGAATGGCAATGAAATCACGAGAGGGATGCAACTTATGTGCAGAGAAAAAGACACTTCATTTGTAATAATTGAAAGCTGGGAATACTTATATTAGCAGTTAGTTTTGGGATTATTAGAAAAGGGAAAGAAAAAAAAAGTAAACTAATTGTTAAACTACAACTTTTTGTCTATATTTCAAAACATGGGTTTTTTGTTTTTTTTTTTTTTAATTTATTTTAGTTAGAACCGATCCCAGAGACCCTTTTTATTTTTATATTTTTTATATTATATTTATTTTTATATTTATAATCAGAAGTCTGTAAAATACAGAAACTGAAAGTCAGTGAAAAAAAAAATCTGTCCAATGAGAAGTAAAATGCTGAAGAGGAATTTAAATGAGCTTTTTTTTTTTTTTTTTCTCTGTTTGGAGAGGTTGGATATTCTATTTTGGCTTTCTCAAAGTATCATTCTTCTGCATATGAGAAAATCCTAAACACATGTGATCTTCCACAATTTCTACATTTGTAGGACTCCAGAGATACATAATATTATGTGTAGAGAAAATATTGCAATATTTCATCAGATAATAAGTTAACTTAGAATTCTGATCTAGAGGGTAGAACAAATGACACAATACAATCAAAACTGTAATTCTGATGAGGTACCACAGAGTACAGAGTCAGTAGGTAGGTCATTATCGAACTGAAACTGTTTAATACAGTTCAGTGAAAAAAAAAAAATCATATTCATCTAAGTAGGAATGAAAATATCATTTTATTCATCTCAATGAAAAGTCGTTCTGTATTGTTGTGCTGAAAATTGATTACGTGAAAAAACTTGAAATTCTAGAGATTTTCAAATTTTTTAAAAACTCATTCTCTAAAAGGAAAAATAAAAAGTGCAAATATAAATGATAAGCTCTTAGAACATTTATTTGCACTTGTAAGTGTTCTTTCATATTGGATACATTTTAGTTTTTCTTGAGTTATGCATTGTGTGTTAGAATCTAAGTATTTAATTACATCCCAACGTTTCATAATATAAGCATATATATCAGGAACAGGAACTTGTTTTTTCTTCTATTTGCTTAATGCTTCACAATGCAGTTATTAAAAAGACAAATAGTAGCAAGTACAGAAGTCATGTTACAGAACCAAAAGACAACCACAGAGGACAAAGAGGGAAATACTGTAGTGCTTTAAAGAGATACATACTGTGCAAATACAAAGTAAGTAGTCAGCTTTGTACAGTGTCACATGTTACTTCAGCATCAGATAAATCCAGAAGTGGAAACAACTTAGTCGAAGTACAGCACTACTGCAAAGGTGATGTCTTCAGTGGCTGAAGAGGACCATGGTGGTCAATTGTCTGTTTTTCTTCCTTTATCTTACTCTTTTTTTCTCTCCCAGCAGTGATTTTTATCTTAAGACTGTGTTCTTCATAGCTGAATATCACTTCTATTCATCCTCCTTAGATGCTTCACTGCTTGCACTAATCAGTATCTTGATGTTTCTCTCAGTGACGAAGAACATTAATGTTATAAATGCTATTTCAGATATGCATAGTGAGGAAATACGATGTTTGTGGTAATGCTTCATCTGAAATTAAACTAGTCTTTCTGTGTTACGTAGTGCAACAGTAGCATCTAATTCCTTCTGTAACACCTTTATGCATATATACCCATAATGGACATTAATAATGGACCCATAATGGACTGCTGCTTTATATCTAGTTACTTAGTTGTTTTATACACACATGATCAGCATAATTATTGTGACTACTGGTTATTCCCAAAGAAGTGTTGTGGCACAGAAAGAAAAAAGCAGTAGGAGGAAGGTGTGGGAGTATCAGACAAAATGAGAGCATTGTCTCTTTTGTGCTTCAATAAGTAACCATTCACTGTCTTGTCTTTGCTGTATGGGATAACACAGTAAGTAGCTGATTCTTACCCTTTTAATTTCTTGCACTGATTCTGTAACTAATAAAGTTTCCTTGAGATAAGAGTGAAACTTACCTCTGTCTCTTTCTGGGTTTGTTATTTTGGGAGGGTTTTTTTTTAGCATGCAGTGTGCATCTGTGTTGAGCATGCCATTTGGATTAGGAGTAAAATTCCTGAGTGCCACTATCCTTGCATTTATTAGACTCTTCAATAGCATAGATACTCAATAATATGAATACAGCTGTATGTAGCAACCAAGGATACAAAGATGTTTCTTCTCTAACATGCAGAAGTATAACTTTGTTCTAACCTCTCTAAGGCTTACATTTTTATCAGGATTTGTTTGGGTTTTTTTGGTTTTTTTTTTTTTTTTTTTTGCTACAGGTAGGACTTTTTGCAGAGAGCACAAAGAACCAAAAATTTGCTTCTTCCATGTAGATCCTGGTGGCATCATGCCATAGTCATCTTCTCAAAAGTTTCCTCATCCTGCAAAGGAGGAACTAACATCCAGTAATTAATTTTGCCATGTCTCTGCTCCAAGATCACATATACAGTACATAATTTGAGTTCATATATTTCTCCATATTTTGAAATGAATACAAGTTCACTTAATAATAATGTAACTTATTAAGTTTATGCTTTTTGGAACATACATGCCACCCTGCACATTAGTGTCTGCATGTGTGTATGTGGTTTTCATAGTCATTAGTTCAGATTGCTTTTATGAAAAATTAAAAAAAAAACAAAAAAAAAACAACTTTCTTTCCTAATCAACAAAAAAAATTGTTGTGACAGTACAATAAAGATATGCAACTCCTTTCTGAAAAAAAAGAAAATCTGTCACTGAGATTTTGCTAATGCAGCACTTCAGTCTTCAACTTCTTCCTGAGTCCCATGAAATGTAAGGTGACAAAATGTTTCAGAGCTGTAAAGACAAAGTCATGAATACTGCCACATCACATGCCACTCACACAACAATAAAGCATCAGCAGTCATCTTTGCTTAGGAGGATTTTCATCATAAAGGTTTGTCTTAGTTTGAGTGAGAACAGAAATAATTCCATTCAGTGATTTTACTTTTCATCTTGGTTCTTCAATCTAACTGCACTGTCTGAAGTTAGAAGCATGTTTTCACAGGAAGTGTCTGCTTTTAGCAGTGAATCATAGAAACATACAATCATAGAATGGTAGGGGTTGGAAGGGACCTCCGGAAATCATCGAGTCCAATCCTCTGCCAGTGCAGGAGCACCTAGGGCATACACATGAACATATGAAGGCAGGTTTTGAAAGTCCCTAGAGAAGGAGACTCCGAAACTGCTCTAGGCAGCCTGTTCCAGGGCTCTGTCACACTCACAGTGAAGAAGTTTTTCCTCATGTTGACATGGAAATTCCTGTGTCTTACCTTGCTACCATTACCTCTTGTCCTGTCACAGGACACAACTGATAAGAGACTGGCCCCTTCTACCTGACACTCACCCTTCAGATATTTGTAAACATTTTTCATCACCTCTCAGTCTTCTCTTCTCCAGGCTAAAAAGCCTCAGGTCTCTCAGCCTATCCTCATAAGAGAGATGTTCCAGTTCCCTCAACATTTTCATAGCTCTCCATTGGACTCTCTCTAGTATTTCCCTAGTATTTCTAGTATTTCTCTCTAGTATTTCCCTCGTATTTCTAGTATTTCCCTGTCCCTCTTGAACTGGGGAGACCAGAAATGGACACAATACTTCAGATGTGGTCTCACTAGTGCAGAGTAGAGCAGGAGGAGAACCTCCCTTGACCAGCTGGACACACATTTTCTTTATGCAACCCAGAATACCATTGGCCTCCATGGCCACAGGGCACATTGCTGTTCCATGGATAACTTATTGTCCATCAGGACCCAAGATCTTCCTCCATGGGGCTGCTTTCCAGTAGGTCTACCCCTAACCTGTACAAGTACATGGTGTTGTTCCCCCGCCATGTGTAGAACTCTCCACTTATCCTTGTTGCACTTCATTAGGTGATAACACCCAATGTTTAGAATTAGTACCAACGATTGATGTGCAGACCAAGGTCACTGCTGGATCTTGTGTACCACACTGTGGGGTGCAGAAAGTAAAAGCCCACACCCGCAGGGAGAAGTGGACAGGACAAGTGACCACAAACTAACCAACAAGGTATTCCATCCCATATACATGATATTTGGTATAAAGCTGAGGGATCACAAGGGTCTCTCCCCTCTCTTTGCCCTCTTGGCCTGTTCTGTCAGCTTTACTTCACTTGTTTTGTATCCTCTTCCAATTTCTTCCTCAGAGCATCTGAGGAGGACTCTGTCTGTTTTGCCTTTGATCCTGATCTGTGTGTTTCTGAACCAAGTACCAGAATCCATCTCCTGAACACAGCTCCCATCTGCTACTGGGCCCAGTCTGAGACTCTCTTGGTTCCTGCTCCACATCATCAGTGGTGACAGTGATGTAATTACCATCAAAGGCGGCTGGGTTCAATACTGGTTTTGTATATATTTGTATATATTTGTATATATTCCTTTTTTATTATTATTATTTTAATTTTCATTAAAGCTCTTCTAGTTTCCTTTTCTAAGCACTAATTCTCTCTCCCTTATTCCTTCCTCTTCCCCTTTGGAGATCGAGGGAGGTTAACAGAAAGCATCTGCTATAGGTCTAAGGGGCTGCCCTGACCTTAGACTGTGACAAGGGTAAACTAAGTTCTTTGTGTAAAAAAATCTTTTTTGCAGCTATTACTGGAATTAACTTTTCTTTTTTTTTTAATTTAAAGAGAGGAAAAAAGATATATTGATACAGTCTCTTAAAGTACTCGCCTGCTATTCTCCATTGCAATGTTTTCTTTAAATTCATAGTAAGCAGTCAATTACAACTTTAATGGGACTTTATACATTAATAGACACCAAATATCATGTAAAGGAAAACAGGTTGTGTGCATGTATGGTTCTCTATCCATTCTATTAAACTCAGGCTTAGACTGGCAGATCATTCTCTCATTTCCTATTAAAGAAAACACCTCTTCCAAAATTTAAAGATATTGATAGTAATGTGAATAGTAAATGTCTCCAGTCTTCCAGAGATCAGGGTTCACAACAGATATAGTCAGTATGATCTTGTTGATATCAAAACCTTGTGTTTTTCTAAAATGTATTCTAATTAACTCTAATAAACAGTTTGTTTAGATTATTTAAATGATGTTAAGGTGCTTTCAGGTTCCAATCTACTTGAAATGTAAACAAAATTCTTGTAAATAATGTCAGAAAATTTGTAATATTTTTAAAAGCACTATCAAAAAATCAACAGTAATAAGAAAACATATGATTTTTAGTATCCTTCCAGATGAAATCCTGCAGGCCTCCATTCCCATATGTAACATCCAAATCACTGATCCGTTTCCGGAGATCAGCCTGGTTGCTAGTTCAGATAAGGGGCCACAGAAGCTGTCCTTGGCTCTAGTTTGCTACTGGTGCCAGTAGAAGCCCCTTTTTGTCATCGGCACATGGAAAATGAAACACTTTATACCCTTGAGCACTGCACAGTTTCTATACACATGGTCTATCCAAGGTCACTATTAGCTAAGACTGTGTCAGGTAAATATGTCCACAAAAGCATTGCTAAAATCACATTAAGGAGGAATATGGATATTTGGGCTACTCCTCATTCATTTTAACTACTCTTTTGTCCTTTGGACATTCCACTGTTTGATAGGTGATTAAGAATGATGTGGAAAGACTTGGTGATATATAGAAGTTTATCAGGGTGTCCAAAAGAAGTAAAATTTTATGCAGGAAAATTTATTTGAGAAATTTGGAAAGATTTAGCAGCTGAAATGAATGGGTTAACAGTCAGAAAGCAGAGCAGACAACAACAGTCATAAACTATATGATTGAAATCATGGGATTCTGGAGTTTCATTATTTTGAGAATCACAGCTGAAGTCAATAGATAGGAAGAAGTTTATGGAGTATTTATGTGTAAACTGTGGTGCACAATCTCAAGATACATAATATCAGTTCTGTTTCTTACATAGCTGTTGGATGACTACAGGTTAAACAGCTTTTCTTATTCTGCTGGCATTACTCTTGCTCAAATCACTCAGTATATGATTGGTCTTTACCACAATGGTATACTGCTTCACAAAGTTCACCTTGTGTTCCAGGACCCTGAAGTCTTTCTTTGCAAAGCTGCTTTCTACATAGTCAACCCAATTCATACCTGTACATGGGGTCATCCTCTCCCACTTTCTGTATTCTGCCACCTTCTTTGTTGGACTTCATAATATTTATGTTGTTATTTTTAACCAGTCTTTCCAGGTCCTTTTGCTATAGGACATATTGCCTGCTTCCCCTAATTCAGCATCTTAGACTTGTTGTGAACAAATTCTATCTGGCATTTTGTGTAGCTAACAAAAATGTAAAGCCGTATATTCTTGCTTATCAAACCCAAGGAATATCACTAGTAAGTAGATGTCCATTAATAGTATATTCTCCTGCTGATCACAAATCTTGGACCTCAGCAGTTAAGCCAATTTTCCACCCATTTTGGATTCTGTCTATTCAGCTTATACCTCAGCAGTATGGCTGTAAAGACCCATGAGACATTATGATGAAGGCCTTGCTATAAACAAGATAAACCACATCTCCTGTGTGTATCTTATCCTGGGAGACAATCCTCTTATCAGATAGGTCTATTCACTGGTTATAGATCCATACTGGATGATGCCAATCATCTTCTTAACCTTAATGAACCTGAATGTTTTCTACTTTTGATTGGAAGATACTTTCTTCAAGCTTAATTCTTACCTTGCCACTTACCTTAATATATATATATATACATACACATGCATGTATGTATATGTAAATCAGAAAAGTGGTTCATTTTTTCATTCTGATTATAAAGTATATATACAAAAGAAATGCTGCAATAAAATAATTGCCAGAATTTATATCTTTTATATTTAACACAGGAGAATCTTCTAGAAGCTTCCTCCATGTCCAATAGACCTAGATGCCATCAACAATGGTGGTATCACCTCTGTGATAACACATTTAAGAAGGGGATAAAAGGCTGCACCACAGCAACTGCAGCCAGAGAGAGGAGTGAGAATATGTGAGAGAAAAAACTCTGCTGACACCAAGCTTGGTGAAGGAGGGAGGAAGTACTCCAGGCGCCCAAGAAGAGATTGACCTGCAGCCTGTGGTGAAGACCATGGTGAGGTAGGCTGTCCCCCTGAAGCCCATGGAGGTTAATCATGGAGCAGATACACATCTGCAGCCTGTGTAGGATCCCATGCCAGAGCACGTGGATGTCCAAAGGAGGCTGTGACCCTGTGGATAGCTCATGCTGAAGCAGGCTTATAGCAGGACCTGTGGACCTATGGAGAGAGGAGGCCTTGCTGGAGCAGGTATTCTGGAAGGACTTGTGATATTGTAAGGGATCCACACTGGAGAAGTATGTTCCTGAAGGACTATACCCCATGGAAGTGACCCACAATGTAGCAATTTGTGAGGAATTGTAGCCCATAGGAAGTACCCACACTGTAGAAGTTCATGAACAACTGTCTCCCATGGGAGGGACCATACACTGGAGCTGGGGAAGAGTTTGAGGAGTATTGCCTGTTACGAGGAAGGAACAGCAGAAACAACATGTGATAAACTGACTTCAACCCTCATAACCTTGGTCCCCATGTGCCACTACAGTGTGAGGGGGTAGAGAAATAAGGAGCAAAGTTGAACTTGTGAAGAAGGGAGAGGTGAGAAGAAGGTTTTTTAAGATGTGGTTTCATTTCTTATTTTCCTACTCTGATTTGTTGCCTATGACAGCAATTGCTGAGTGATCACTATCTGCCCTTATCTCAACTCACGGGACTGTAGTTATATTTTCTCTCCCCTGTCCATCTGACAAGGGAGAATGATAGGATGGCTTTGGTAGTCACCTTCCATCCAGTCAGCATCAACAGACCAGATAGAGTCAGATAGCCTTTAATTTTTAATACTTTTTGTAAGGTTTTCTGGATGTATAGGATATACAAGACATTCCAACATGTTGTTTTCACCAGAATAAACATGAAATGCTGCCTGCTTCTGATTAGAAACTATTTCACTGTTATAAATTATTATCCACACACATCCCACTCCTCCCCCCCACCAAAAAAAAAAAAAAAAAAAAAGTCTACAAGTACTATTAATGTTAGTATACTTTTTTTGTCTTTTAGATATGCAGATTACTGCTACTGATCTTTCCCTTGGCTGGCATGTATCCTGTACCTATCTTGAATTCTTCTGCCATCTGTTGTTTTTTCTTCCAGTAATATGCTTGATTTCTTTCCATTTATTTTTCCTTTTCGTCTCTTCTAATTTAATTCATGCTTGAGGTACCTGTTGTTTTATTTATATGCTTCCTAACCACAGAATCACAGAATTATAGAATTTCCTAGACTGGAAAAGACCTTTAGGATGATATAGTCCAATCATTAACCTAACACTGAGGAGGCTTTGACTAAACCATGTACCTTAGCATTACATTTACATGACAAACACCTCCGGGGAAGGGGACTCAACCACTTTCTTGGGCAAGCCATTCCGGTGCCTGATAACCTGTTCAGTAAAGAAGTTCTTCCTCATATCTAATCTAAACTTCCCTTGGTGCAATTTAATGCTATTTCCTCTTGTTCTGTCACTTGTTACTTGGTTGAACAGACTCACCCCCACCTCTCTAAAACTTCCTTTCAGGAAAAGGAGGCTCAGTGTAGACCTTATTGCCCTCTACAACTACCTGAAAGGTAGTTTTTCTCCAAGATAAACAACCCCAACTCTCTCAGCTGCTCCTCATAAGACATGTGCTCCAGACCCTTCACCAGCTTTGCTGCCCTTATTTGGACATGTTCTAGTGCCTCAGTGTCCTTCTTGGAGTGAGGTGCCCAAAAGTGAACACAGTGCTGGAGGTGTGTCCTCACTAGTGTTGAGTACAGGAGTAGAATCACTTCCCTGGTCCTACTGGTCACACAATTTCTGACACAGGCCAGGATGCCTTTGGCCTTCTTGGCAACCTGGGCACACTGCTGGCTCAGATTCATATGGCTATCAGTCAACACCCCCAGGTCTCTCTCTGCTGAGCAGCTTTCCATTCACTCCTCCCCTAGCCTGTAGCTTTTCCAGGGGTTGTTGTAGCCAAAGCACAGAACCCGGCATTTGGGCTTATTGAAGTTCATACCATTGTCCTTGGCCCAATGATCTAGTCTGTCTAGATCCCTTTGCAGAGCTTCCCTACCCTTGAGCAGATCAACACTTCCACCTAGCTTATAACTAGTTATATGCATGGAAATTCCAGGAATATTTTTTCAAGTACATAATTATTTTTTTGACCCTTTTTTTCTTGACATATTGTTTCTTGACTATCCAGCTTTGGATTTTATGTGTATTTCAGCACCACTAGTAATAAGAAGCATTTGCGAACATGTGATACTTTTCATTATTATCAGTTTATCTTGGCTTCTGTACAGCTGTTTGCCCCAAAATTGCTGAATGAAGCATGTGCTCAAAATCAAAATTATGTTTAAAAACATGAATCATGAATATTTGCTTCATATCTCAGAATCTAAAACTTTAAATATAAATTTTTATTTTATATTATCTGTCAGTGTTTGAACGTCAGAATAGCTGTTGGTGCCTCAGGTAATATTTGCTAAACTGACAGATTTAAATTTGCTTTAATTGAAGCATTCAGACACCTTAGAATTAAATTATCGAAAAGTGTAGGATGGCTGTTACTCTTTTAATTCATTACATTTACTTATCTAGAAGAATATTTAGAGTCCAAGATGGAGAAGGACTTAAAATTCCAAAGACTTTTTCCTTTTGAACCACATGGATTCACCATTATCTGAGCTGAAGCTCACCTTTACTAAGACCACAACTATTCATCCATTCCAGTGGAATGTCTATTCTACTGAGAAAACATAACCAAAAGCTTAAAACTAAGCATGGTTATTCTGACTACAATACCTGGACGAATTTTGAATCAGGTTACTCATATATTTGAGTTTCCTTTCAAACATGTAAACAGTCTGCAAACTTGATCTTCATAAAATGGGCTAAATGTACAGGTTCAGAGTGTAGATATAGGAGAATGATTTTTGGAAATGCTAACAGACTTATAATTAAAATGTAATTTCTTTAAATATCATTATTTGTATTGTAGTTGTATGACATCTTTGTCACGACCTCTACAAGACTCTGAAGATGATTTATTTTGCACATATTGCCATCACCATATTATTGCTCTTTCAATTTATTTTCAATTTATTTTGCACTTCTTGAAAGTGAATATTTTATTAGAAAAAATTTAATTTCTAAGGTCCTATACAAATGAAATTGTTTAAATTAATAACACTTTGAATAATGCTATATGAAACACTAAGTTCTCAATCCCATTACTTTTGGCTATAAACAGATTTTAAAAGAAAGCAGTTACACAAATAGCATCTTACAAGTGTTTTTTTTCTAGAGTCTAGTCTCCTATCAAGAAAATACTTACATGAAAACATACACTATTGGTCAAACAACAGCAGAACAAGGCACAAAACAAAAGCAGGACTTTATGGATATGTGGTGTGTTGCTATAATTGTGTAATACCTATAATTTTGTTAATCTGTGCCTCCTAAAGCCCTGTCCTTGTTTCATAATAAAACCAAATTTATCTTTCAAATAATTAGTGCGTCATTTTTAATACAATGTTATGTGTTCCTTTTTCTGCAAACCCTCTACTGGCAACAGAATAATACGTCTTATGGTGACATGACTTTATGCTGATCCACAAAATTCAGATTATAAATATTTCTAAATGCTTATCTTTTTTCTTTGTCACTACTTATATGAAAAGTTCTTCCTAGGAGACCACATAT
Source organism: Todiramphus chloris collaris (assembly GCA_025345505.1). Lineage (NCBI taxonomy): Eukaryota > Metazoa > Chordata > Aves > Coraciiformes > Alcedinidae > Todiramphus > Todiramphus chloris. The sequence goes on along the minus strand of JANVCC010000067.1, from coordinate 712,239 downwards.
GTGTATCTCTTTCATGTAGTCTGGAAGAAAGAGGAAAATATCTGACTATTTGGTTTAATATGCCCAGGGTACAAAGACTGAGGTGAACTTTAAGTAAAAGTGCCCTTGTTTAATCAATCAGTTTGCATATTAAAAACACAACACAATGCAATCTTGTTTTTGAAGGGAATTAAAATGGTTAAAAAACAGTGATTCTGTATTACACACTAGTAAGTACTACAGGCACCAGCATCTTTTGATTTGCTTTATAGGGAATCTAACCATCTATCTTGGATATTTTGAGGCAAGACACTATCTTTTAAGTATCATAATGCCAAAGTTACATTTTGAACTGCTCATTCTAAATACAACCCCACCAACTTATGGTTGATGGTCCAAAGTTTCTCTCTCTTTTATAGGGGAGAGATTTGATGACATTGGTACACAGAGCCCACTTTAGGCTGTGGGGGAGACATCCCCAGATGTAGTTTATATTCAGAATGTAACACTAAAGCTTGCATGTGTGGTTAAGGACCATTTAGACTCCTTTCTAGACATGTTAGAGTCTAATTCATTTGGAATGAGAGAAGTCAGTATAGGACAATATAAAATTAAAAAATATTTTTGAGTTACATCAACCTAGTTAAAAAGAAGCACAGACAACTAGAAATCTCTCTCTACTTTAAAAAGTAAATGAATATTTAAGTAGTTTTAACATTAGAGTACTATATACTTAATTGTAGTTCAGAATGTAGTCTATTAAAATAGAAAACATTTATATAGTTAGTATTTAATAACATTTTTTACATTATTTTACTTTAAAATTATTTTAGTGTTTGAGTGTATATTAAAATGTTACCAAAATTCTATAAATATTGTATTCCACTGACTGATATAAATCATTTAACAGGTTTTTTAATAAATGTAATTTGCTAAAAAACACAATCTGACCCACAAATATTCTTTAAAAATATTCCCATAACTTAAAACTATAAAGATTTTCATTCAATACTCCTATCTGTTTTGTTGGGGTTTTTTTAATGAATTCTTATAATCAAATACTCTTGTCAATGTATGTTTGATTTATGCAGGGAGAATAACTTCAGTTAAGTATTAATTGAGTTTTCTCAGCATGATAAAAATATCATGGGTCCTCTTGAAGTCGAATTTTCAAGTAGTTTACCTCTTCTGAAGGGAAGATTAGTCCCTTACTTTTTGCATAATAAAATAAAATTCAATTTATTTGAGTAAGACATTTTCTCTGTTATAAGGAAAAATTTACAGAAAAAATTTATACTTGTAAATCTACACTCTTCAATTTCCCATCTCACTGGATAAGCATAACAATAGGAATATTACTGTTGCAACATTTGGCACTTGCCCAGTAAACAATAACAGGTGTGTAATTATGCTTTTCAAAGAGCCTGTTGAAACTTTTCCAGCATAGGTGACTGGGTCACAATTGGAGAATTCATTAAAAAAGCTGCTGTTAAGGAAACCTGCATATATTGTTTTTCTTTCCTGCCTTATTGCATTATACTTTCTGAAGAAAGCAAAGAATGAAAAGGAAAGTATTAAACAGAATATTTAAAAACTAAAAGCAAATAATTGAATATATTTTCTTTCTGCAAAATGTTAAATGGGAAATTTTGTTATGCATTGAATTCTGAATTTTTTATTAGAAGTCATCTGATTTGAATAGAACTATATAAATGTAAATGGAATATTTATTTTTAGATGAAATTGACCTTCCCTTGACAAAACATAATGTGCTAACAGTAGAGAAACATTCAGGATTATACAGGAGCAATTGATTTGGCACAGAAGCAGTACAGAGCGGATATTAAGGAATTATTAAGTGAAGATTCAATGAACTATCATAGTAACCTCAGGAAATGCAAAGAATAATATCACCTTGAAGAGTAAATGGTATTAATGAAAAGGAAGACTATGAGATTTCAGAAGTAACTATGTACTTCAATACAACATAGTAAACACATTGTCTTTTTAAATGGAATAGAAATGCCTTTAAGCCTCTGAGTACTTTGTGGAAACACTGCTCACTTTTATTGAAGTTCAATTTCATGTCACATCAGAAATGGTGTGCTTCCCAGCTAACCAGGTAAGTAGTTATCTGACTGTGCAATATAATTCTTCTCTCCAGAGACTTGCAATGAAAGATTGGAACATTCTTGATGTTTGATGGCTTAAATTGCCTTTATAGTATTGTCATACGTGCAGTAGAGACACATTCAGCAAAATATTAGCATACTGATCATCCTTTGACATATACTGGGAAAAAATAAAATAAAATAATATTTGAAGAATCCTTTATTGTACCTTGGCTTTGCTTCTAGAAGTTAGAACTTGAGAATTTAAAAAATATACCCAGAGTGCCAACTTCTATTTTCACAGAGTGGAGAAATAATTCATAATATTTCAAGTTCTTCTTGTCCAACAATAGTCTACAATAAGATTTCATAATTGTTCAAGTGTTACTGGGTTTCCAGTTATTGCTGGGGTGGGTCTCAAGCCCTAGTTTCAAGGAGCAGACAATTAGGAAATTCAGAGGAGCAGAAAGCAAGTAAAGGCATTTGTTGTTTTTTTTTGTTTGGTTTTTTTGTTTTGTTTTGTTTTGGTTTTTTTTTTAGGTCATATACTTACAGGTATGGTACATGAAATGAAATATGGAGGGAAAATATGCAATTGTATCTACATAAAACCCCACAAAAACCAAAGTTACTTATGGGACACTTGTGAAATCTTCATTGTTGGACACTATTTCTTTTGGTAAGGACATAAGGGACATCCAACTAAAATCTGTTAGACAATCTTAACTAAAAATTGAATCTAGGTAATTTGAGGTTGACTTATTTTACCACTGACTTTAAAAAAAATAATCAGTTGGATGGTGAATTACCAGAAGACAGTACAATCTCCTTGGCTTTTTCCTAGTTTTTTTCAGAATAAACTGTTTTAGTTTTTCTGACTAACACTGTGTGCTGTATTTAACATACATCTATTTAAAACTAGTTTTCTTGCAAAATTCATATAATTAATTGCACTTTCATGGTTCACACAAGAAATATTAGTCAACGTGAGCTATTAAAAAATGATGCAATAGTGACAATTATTGTTGCTCTGCAAACTGTGCTTACAGCACATTATGGTATTTTCAACTTCTGAAACTTGAATATGCAGTTTATCTTACTGTTGTATTTTTTACCTCTTTTTGAGCAACAATTTACTGACAGTATTTTTTGTAAAGTCATTATCAGAATGAGTGCATTTCAGCTAAAGAAGACTGTAGGACATATATATCTTTAGTTGCCTTTTGAGGTTATCAAAAAAGCATTCTGAAACAAATTGACAAAACTGCATCACCATGGGTTCAATTCTGGAAAATCATCTCATATTTATTATAGATATAAACACCAGACATTCAGATTAGCAATTTTGAACAAAAATTCATCTTTTAAAACTTCAGGAAAATTTTTCAAAAATTACAAGTCCTGAAATAATTCTTACTTACAATACTAAAACCTAAATCAAGATTTTTTTTTTTCAATTCTAACCCTAAATTTATGCATGCAGAAAAGTTTGAATGTAAGTCTAGTAATTCCCCTGAATAATCAATTACTCTGCAATAAATAAAAAAGTTAAGTGGGAGACATAGTGGCAATATCCTTGGTCCCCAAAAGACAGTTATTTAAATTACATGTTTACATCATAACAACAACAACATGTTCCACTTCCTACCAAAAGGAAACTATTTTCTAGCAGGTGAATATTTACAAGACACTTTGTTTACAAGTGTACAAATACTTATGAGGAGGTGAGAACATGACGCAAAGAATTAGAACTATATATTTTTCTTTGACTTGTTGGTTTTAAATGTATCTCACTTCCTATCATGTATCAAATTATGAAAAGCAATGCTTGTTGTTGTGTTGTCAAAATGTCATTATTGTCAAAAGGAGCTGCACTGTATATATAGATGCAAGAATTCACTGTAAGCCCAATTAAAATGTTTAGTACAATGCACATTTTTTATTATTGCAGCTTCAGTAATATTCATTATCCAAATTAGGTAAATAGTGGGATGTTTAGATGAATAAAAACATTACCAAAAAACTTCAGTGCTCTGAATCTACAGAAAGATGTGGTCAGAGCTCTCTGTGGTTAAGAATTTCTTCTCAAAATCCAAGCTGTCATGAAATAAGGGCTGACTACTAGTCAGCCACGGTTAGCCTCCTCCCCTGACTAAGGAATAGCTTTAATAATGCTTTGTTATAGTGAAAAGGATAATAACCCTGGTACTGCAGAGAATACTATACTATACTAAGGGTGAGACAGTGTTCGACACACTAGTGTTATCTGAAAAATGGGAAAATTATACAGTTATGAAGCTGTGAACAGTAAGAATATAAAGATACTTAAATCTAAAACTAAAACTGTTGGCTTTGGCTACAACAGAGTTAATCTTCTTTGCAGTAGCTTGTATGATGCTATGTTTTGGATTAGTGACCATAACAGTGTTGATAGCACAGGGATGTTTCAATTACTGCTGAGCAGTGTTTGCACACGGTCAAGGCCTTTCCTGCTTCTCACACCACCCCACCAGCAAAGACGCTGGGAATACACAAGAAGTTGTGAGGGGACACAGCTCAGATAGATGACTCCAATAGTCCAAAGAGATATGCTGTGCCATATGATGTCATGCTCAGCAATAAAAGAGGAGGAGGAGGAGGAGAGGGACATTTGGAGTGATCGTGTTTGTCTCCTAAAGTTAACCATTATGTGTGATGGACCCCAGCTTTTCTGGAGATGGATGAACACCTGCCTGCTGGTGGGAAGCAGTGAATGAATTCCTTGTTTTCCTTTGCTGGAGTGTGTGGGTTTTGCTTTACTTGTTAAACTGTCTTTATCTCAACCCATGAGTTTCCTCTGATTCTCTCACCCATCCTACCGCAGAGGAGTGACTGGGCATCTGAGAGGGGCTGAGGTGCCTCAGGGTTAAACCACAGCACTGACTATGGTGGTTTGGCAAAAGATCTTGTAACAATGAGTCATGAGGAAATACACCACATAACACACCACATGAAAGTTTATTTGGAACAACCAGTGAGATTATGAGGCTTCAGATTTAAAACAAATGAAAACAAAATAAATTCCTTTCACAAAGTCAACTTCCTCAGGTTTTTTGAGAACTAGTGTTATAACAAGGAGAGATGGTATTAGCTGTTGAACAAAGTGATGTATTCTCACTATTTCAGAAAACATTGATTAGGACAAAACTCTTGTATATGACCTTAGACTTAATTTCTGAAAGTCAAATTGTGTCAAGTAGCCTTCACAGAAAGCATTTTGAATTTTTGCATCCTCTGGTTAGTGATACAAACACCTACAGGCATCCTTTAAAGGCTTTTTCTCTGAGAAGATGAATGAATGTGATTTCTTTCATATATACGTCCAGACTATGAAGGAAAGCCTTGATTCTGGAAGCATGAGTTGCAGGATGACTGCTTAACTTGTCAAAAAAACTAGCTCTGACATTAGACAGAGATTGAAAGCCAAAGAGACCTCACCTTGAAGGAAGAGACCACTCAGATGGAAAACAGGGACCAAAGAATAGATGGAATCTGTCCCTAATCCCCTGGCATAAAGCAAGGGTAGGAGTGGGGTGCAGTTTATGCTTTTCACATTTTATAGGTTCGCATGTTTTATCTAGTGTATGTTAAAACTCATTCATTTTTTTCTATAATCATCCATACTGAGACCTGAATATAAAAATTGCATGTGAAAGCTTACCTGCTCTTCATAGCAAGAATTATTCTTGTTTTGCAAAACCCAATAATTATGCTTAAATACTATACAGTGCAGAGAATCATATCCTTAAATACCATGTAATGCTAGGCAAAATATCCCTTAGATATATGCTAATGAAAAGTGATCTTTTCTTCTTTCTACAAAGTATTTCTGCATCAGTGACAAATCAACAAAAGTCTCAGGTTTTCTCCTTTTTTTTGGCTAAATCAAAAACATATTGCAGGCAAAGTAGCAGAGATTAATATACAAGTTAATAATAATAATAAAAATAATAACAACAAGTACAATAACAATAATTTCCTTCTTGAAAAAAAAACCCATGCCTTATGTAAAAAAATTCCTTAGGCACCAGCTAGTGTTCATACCAAAGACAGGTAATTCCTCTTTATGATGCAATAGATCTGCAAAAATTTTATCAGAATTATCTGTACAGGATCAACGGTGTAGCCAAAGTAGTAAAATGGAGAACACATTTATCTTTCTGTTTAACCATCCAAATCTGCAGACACTTAATAGTTGTGAACAACTCATTTTGTTTGAAAAGTATATCATCCTCTGAGCATTCACACACCTCTCAGTTCTTCTCTTACTAATGACATGAGGATATTAAAACTACTGTAATGAAGATTTTCTTTAAGACAATGTCAAAACTGACAGTTCATCTAACTCCGTCTATGAAAAGTGGTGGCTGTCTTCAAACTACCCTTCTATTTTTTTCTTGTCTGTGGATCATCAGTACCATAGACAGTGAGACCCTTTCTTAGCAATCATTTCTAATGGGTAAAGTCCCTAAATCCTCCGAGAATCTGAATTTCAAGGTGTTTTCTTTTTGTTTAGTTCATTACTTGCACGCAGGTCCTGACATACTGTAACAGATTTCTTTGTTTCTTCTTTTTCTTTGGTTTAATTCATTTTTATAGAAGATTAAGCAAGCTGGAAACAATAATTAAAAAGAAATAAAAATAAATCAATAAATCAAAAACCATGTTACTACTTTTACACAAAATCTATTCTATTATTTCAGCCTGATTAAAGCCTTTTTAAGTCACTCATAACTCATTTGCATCACACTGTACTGGATGCTTTCTTGCTTATATTAATGGCCTATAGCTCCACTATCTCCTTTTATGAGCAATCTATCAAAAAAAACACCACTTTTTGGATTGCATCATTTATCTACTGCTGTAAATTTGCACAGTGTTTTCAAGGGAGACATAATCTTCCATCTTAGTTTCCTGTAGTCAAGGGCTTGGTCTACATTTTAATGGTTTGATTTCTACACCTTCATTGGCTTGTGCATTTTTTTAACCATTACAACAAGGGTAATAAAAATACTTATACAGTAACATTCTTCCTAGTAAAACCATAGTTGAAACAGTATTTGTCTAAACACACAAACTTTAACCCTTGGATGCCTGTTATCAAAATGAATGAACTAGGTGTCTATAAATACTTTAGAAGGCAGGGAATATGTAGCAATACATTTGCACTGACCAGTGGCCAAAAACTTCAGGGGATTTTCTGTGAAAGCTATATCTCTGGACACATATAATAAAAAATATCTCAAAACAGAGATTTAAGACCATGAAGACCAAACAAGAGAAGAGAGCGTATACTGACAAACAAACAGAAAAAAATTATAGAAAGCTTCTGTTTGGCTTTCAGTCTTGTGTGATATATTTCCATTCTCTTTTCCAACAGACTCCACTGCACCGAAAATCAATCTTCCATGTCTGTTTTGTCCGCCATTTCCATTTACTCACTATATTTCAGATGCTTTATCAGTGCTTCTATTTATTGAACTTAGGTTATCTCATTCAGAAAACTCCTGAATGCTCAGTTGTCATTACCTCCTCTTCATAACCCTGTCCCTAGCATAAATGCTAAGATGTAGCAAAGTTGTGATGAAACTTCACACTGTAAAAGCAGCATTTCAGTTGTTTGTCCATTTACATTTATGGCTGCAATAGCTATCCATTTATCTACATTTCTACTGTTTGACTCTTGGGCATATTACTACTTTTTCCACTATCATTTAAGGACAGACCACTGCCATCATGAGAAATGGTGAAAAGAAGTGGTGGTAAACTGGGTCAGGGGAGCAGTAGCTGCCCTTTACTGTGTTCTCAGTGTGTTGTACCACTCATTCCTCAGCATAGACATGGCAGTCTATGCAAACTGGCTGTATCTCACTTCCCAGAGCTACATAGGATTTGATCAGAAACATGGTGACTTTGCCAGTTCTGTGACAGTCATTGCAGAGATAAAAGTACACTGCAACAGATGGGTGTTTGTAGCAACTCAATTCCTTCTCTAGAGCAGAAGAAAGCTGGAGATCATATCTTAGCAAGATATACTCTTCCCTCAACATCTCTTCAACTATAAATAGGAAGGACTCAAATTTTACTACACTATATGTTCTAAATAACAGATTGTTGTCTTAACCTCTGAAGTTTGAATATTCAAGCAAAGCACCACATCTCCTTACATATTTTATGAGAAGGCTAGAGGAGTACTATGAAATAATTACAAAAATAAGGATAACAATAGTATATTATTTTCAGCGGTTGGTTAAAAATAATTTTCTATTTTCTATATGGTATTCAGTCATATGAAAAAATGTAGCATTAATCATCATACATATATGGTATTTAGTAGCTCTTCCCTCCTCTGAGAAAGGAACATTTTAAATCTAAAAGCTTTAGTTTAACAAAGATGCTATTTTACATGTAGACATATTCAAGGAGGCATATTATGTTCTTCTTAAAACATTTTAAAACAGCAGCTGAGACTCGCTCGTAAAAGGAACCAGGCAAACTCTTCACAATGAGTAAACACTTGGCATATATTAACCTCTTCTTTTATTTGTAAATTAGATCTGAGCAGCACTTGATTTTTTTTTCGTATTCAGAATTGATCAACTATATCATGACTCACTGCCTGCTCCTGAATTACTCCCATGAAATCTTTGAGTATTCTCTTCCTTGGTGTGTGATATAATACCTATCCAGATCAGATGACATTGCTTCTTTTTCCTCAGTGGATAGCCATAGCCAATTTGAAAAATTGGGAAGAAATTATCTAGATTCACGAGAATCACAAAGTCACAGCTTGGCTGAGGTTGGAAGGGATCTCCGGAGGCCATCTGGTCCAACCTCTTCACTCATGCAGGACCACCTGGAGCCACTTGCAATGTTGCAAAATGCTTATCAAAGTGCTAATTTTTCGTAGTGTACAACCTAGGTTCAAATAATTTTTAATTCCCTTAATATTAATTATTTGTGGTAGGGTTTTTAAAATGAAAATACTGACAAAGTTAACAATTTTTTTTTTCTGATTATTTTCTTAGCCTAATTATTTTTTGTTTCTACTTACTAGTTAACATTTTTTTATTGAAAGAAAACTATAATAATAATAGAAATTGCAAAAGTATTTTGATTAATATTATATAAATTCTACTTATAAGATTTCTACTGTGATTTAATAAATGTGGGATTATTTGTATATTTCTCTTTATAGTCCCCAGTTTAAGTACTTCAAAGCCAGAACATATTTTTGAAACAACATGAAAGAAACTACCCTTTATTTTGTGTATGCTGGATTCCTAGGTAAACAAATCAATAACTTAAGTAAATATTTTGTCAATAAGCTTTGACATTATTAATAACCTTTCTGGTAAATGGAAAATAAACTCCAAGATAACAGTAAGAAAAATTACTTCCTTTCAATGGAAAAAACTCAGTAAGCATAACTGCAATAATTTCCTCAGTGATAGTGTAGTAATCTAGTTATTCTAAATTATTTTACACAGTATTCTATATCTGAAGTGATTTAATTAGATGCACATTTAACAGCTGCAGAATCCTAATAGAAAGTGTTGGCAATTGTACTGCCGAAGCAAGAGCAAATGTCTTGGGGCAAAAATTGCTGAATGTGGTTACATGGTAAAGAAAATATAATGTCATTACAAGGTGCAGTCTTTTATCATTTTATTAATCATGGAGATTTAAATTTTTTATCTTCCATGAGTGAGTTGTTCCCACTTCTCTTTATGCAGTGCTTAATGAAAAGTCATAGGTGACCTGAGATCATTCTTTTCGTCAGGACGCCAAAAGATGATAAGCTACAGGGAGAAAAGCATTTATTAAAATCACACAGTTCTGCATTGAGCAGATGATGTTTTCAAAATACTCAAAAAAATAAAACAAAAAAAAAAGACAGAACCTTTCTTTTTTTTTAAATGCTATCTCTTTCCAAACCCTGAAAACCTTCATTCTCTTACATATTCGAACAGTGAAGGAAAGTTTGACTGATCAAATAATTTTATGGCATTTTGGACCCACAATGTACTGTTCCTTGGAAGGAATGGGTTAGAGAGTCAGTTTGATTGATGTGGTATGCTTTCTGAATATAATTTTAAATTAATAAAAATCAAATGTCTCTGATTTACTGTATATTTGCAGTGAGGTTTTCCTGTAGCAGCAGCTGCCATTCTGTGTGCTACTTACTCTGCTTTAATGGGACTTTTTTGTGTAGACAGGTTGAGAAATGGAAGGTTTATTTCTGTTGTTTTCTGCCTCATCTTTCATTTCTGATTGATATAATTCTGAAAGAAATAGCATAGTGTTTATATTGCTTCTATAATGATAAGGAGCTATTCATTTTTACTTTGTAAATTTTGGAAGGGGCCCCATTAAAGGAAAATCAAAGATGGTAGAAAAGGTCAGTCTTTCAAAATGTAAATTCAAGTGCAAACCTCATGCTGTTAGCCATCAGTCATATTGATTTCAGAAAGTGTTCAGTTGCGGTGTTGTTCTTTAATTTCGACTTTGATGGACAGTTGAGATTGATTTAATGTAGTTATTCACCACATACAAGGTAGAAAAACAAGCATGTTTATTTGTTCTTGATATAACAGTTTTTTGATATGAGCTGGTGCATCATGCTGTCACCTTCCAGTCTTCTGCTTGTTGCCTTGACAGAGAAAAACCTATAGAGAAAAACACCTAGGTCTTCCTCTTAAAATTGTCAAACATTGGCATCACAATCTTTAAGTACTGCAATAGAAGGTCAACAGATTTTGACTTAAAGACTGTTCTGAGTTCAACTAGGATAGGGTTAATTTTCACTAGAAGTTGGGAAGGGGGTCACAATTTGTATAGACAATGGAACCAGGCAGTGTAGTATTTGATACTATGCTGATGTTGTGACCAGTACATAAGTGCAGGGGGCAGGCGAGGCTTGGAGGTGGTCTTGGGGAATAGGCTGTGGGATGTTTCTCAGTACACTTGCTATTGTTTCTTTGTGTGTATTGTTTCATTGCTATTATTGTTGCTGTTGTTTGTTGTTTCTCCTGTTGTGTTTTTGTATTAAAACCTCCTTATCTCAACCTGTGGGGTTTTTTGCACTTTTCACCCTCTTCTCCTTCCTGGTCCAGGCATGCAGGTGGAAGTGAGTGAGCACTGCATAGTTTAGCTGGGGCTAAACTATGAAACTTGCACTACTTGAGTCTTTCTGTGACATAATTCTCAGCTCTAGAAGAGAGTCTATTACCATTATTATTAATGATGGTATTAATATGAGAAGCTAATTTCCAGGAAGTGTTTTACTGTGCTTACAAATAAACATCAAAAACATCAAGGTGTACATATTTTTCCCAGATGTTTTAAAATGTCTTCACAGAAATTCTTCTTTAGACAGTCCTACAATTCTTTCAATATCTTTTCCTTTGGAAAGTCTTAAATGAGTTTAGTGATAGGACCAGAATCGTAGAAGGCTCTGCCGAGGGATGTGTTCTCTGTCTTAAGATATATGTTCGTAATATTCAATCCCAATACTTCTTGATGGGAAACTATAAAGCCATATTGTTCATCTCTCTCAGTAGTCAATAAGGAGACACAAGAGTGTTGAAAAATTTAACTGCAAATAATATCTTGATTAGAATGTATAACTTCCCTTACACATTCTCTGTTGTCTACTAAAAACACTAAAACCACCTTCATAACACAGGTATATCAATCATAATCTCAATTGGCACAAATTGAAGTATGTGTTACTTTAGATTAATAAAATCATGTAAGGACTGTCCAGCAATAACTAAATCATCCCTATGTTATCAACACTGTTTTGGTCAGAAATCTAAAACACAGCACCACAGAGGCTACTATGAAGAAATTTAACTCTATTCTAGACAAAATCAGTGGATTAGGTTTTCTTTTTAAAAATAACTTAAGTCTTCTGGTAAAATGGCACATGTAAAGATATTTAAAACCATTCAGCACCGTGTTAATCAGTAGAAAACACATTTCTAGTAGTTACACTCTTTCCATAAAAAAAAAAAAAATCACTAAGAAATACCAATAAAAAACCAACCAACCAACCAAAACTAAAAGGAACGTGAAGAAAAGGAAAAAGAAAAAAAAGAGGAAAAAAATAAAAAAAAGAAGAAAAAAAGATATTTTCATTCCCAATCTTAGAGACTTACAACAGGCTCTTATGAATTTTTGGTATTTTATTTGTATCAATAGGCTTTGTATAGCTTGCTTGCAATTAATTCTTAAAGCAACCTTCCAAAACAAATAATCAACCTTTGTATACCTAATCAACGGAATTATCCTGTGAAAGTTAAAAATAAAGATAGTAATAGGAGTCCTGAAAATTAATGAGGGCAAAACATTGGCACTTTCATTCATGATAAGATTAATCTTTTGCCCTCGTATTCCAATAATATCTGTACAGTTTCCAAAGCAAGCAATGATGGAATGAACATAGTGATGGAATGGAAATGCTATGGAAATAAACTGCTGCTGTCACATTACCCCTACTTAAAAATATTATTAGAGACACAAATGCCATAATATTATCTATGGGATAATGTATAATGTCTACTTAGATAGACCCTGAAAGGAAAGAACCAATCAATCAAATAACCCCATGGAAAAAAATACTTCTGAGCATACTATGCAAAGTGCCAGGCACTTACACACAGATTATTTTTGTCAGTCTTTTATAAGACAGTCAAGTTCAAAGTTTTGTTTCAGAACTTGTGTTCAACTTCTAGCTTAAAAGAAAGCTTTGACAATAATGGCCTGATTTAGGTGGAACAGGTAGTTTTGGGTCTTTCCCTTCCCCTTTCCTCACTGACTTTAGAATGATGGCAACTTCAATTGGCATCAAGTAAAAAATATATTGATAAACAAAAATGTAACATTAAATTATGCATCAAACAGTAAAATGACTTAACAGTACCTAAATCCAATCTGTTCAAAGTGTTCTAACAGTAATTGCAATATGAAAGCAACAGAATTTCTTTTAGTAACAACTGACTGTGCAAAGTTATCTGTAGCTACAGATAATATGTTGTGGATACGGAAGTAATTTCATGTCATGAAATAAAAATTAACATGTTCTGTAAACTTATCTGCCTTCATCCAACAAAGCTGTCAATACTGCAAACACTTTTTACTTTAAGGGAAGGATATACTGTGAAGACAATTTCAGCTGGCCTATTTAAGATGCCTAGTTTAAGAAGACATAAATTCATCTTTGGAAATGTGTTGTTTCTCTTCCTATCAAGGGAATTTAATTAATCTTCCAAATTTCAGACATCTGTATATTAGAAAAGCCTCTATTTGTTCAGATTAACCTCATGCCCTTTCTGAAGATCATGTCCCACATATGAACCAGTGCAAATTGGTATAAAAGAGCCTTTTTGGTTTGAAAACAACACTTTTTTTTTTTTTTTTTTTTTTTTCCTCCCCCCACAAAAGAATTCAGAATTTCTGGTACTTCTTTTAAACTGGTTAATGCAAAATCTGACAGTTAATTTTGAAGGGAGAAGACATAGATGTGTTTTGGATTAAGACAAAACCCACAATTTCATGGGAGTGTGATTTCTGTGTAAATTGAGCAATTCACAGTATCAAATAGATAAATACCTGTAGCTAACCAAACTAAGAAATGTTCATTAATCATGATGATGAACTAAATTTAATATATCTGACTTTCATTAAAGGTTTTTCTTTCTTCTACCTCATCTATCACATAGCTATGTTTAAGAAACTAGGAAACAGATAAACGAAAGTTATAAATACTAGGTAAAGAAGAACTAAAAAGAGGAAAATTACAGGTTTAGATGAGAGATACCTGTTTTTTTTTCAAGCATGAGTTTTGTGGAGTAAATTAATTCATATTTTCAGTGATTAACTGAAAGAGTAAATTTTAATGAAATACATTGATGATGTGAAACTAGAAGTCATCAACATGATGGAGGAGCAGCATACTCTCAGAGTAGCAACTGGATGACCATAAGGTACGAAGAATTGGAAATGAGAAGTAAAAATAAGGACCAAACAGTCAGAGATTTCATTATAAATTATGAGTTCCATACCGTGGAATGATAAAAAAGAAGAGAACTAAGCAACCATGAGAGAGAGAGAGAGGAAAGAAATAGATAACTGTCAGCATACTGCTGTCATGAAAGAGCAAATTTAATCCTTGGGTGAATGTGATACAATATATGGAGACAAACTGCAGCAATATTAATTATATATATGAGACAGTGGTGAAACTGCATTTGTAAATCTATGATTATTTTTGTTCCCTAGTATCCCAGGAAGTCTGAAACTGTTGCAGAGAAATCCAATAAAAGTAGTCAGCGAAGACAGAGGAAAAGAAATCTGAAAGAACATCCATTTTCACCGCAGACAAATGATAGTGAAGAGGTAATATGATTACTCCCATCTGAAATACCATGAATGAGTAAAAATAAATTTAGTGAAATTAAAATTGGAATACATGTGAAAGATTCATTCAGGGTTCAGGAAAGAATAAAAAAAGATATAGGAGGAGACAAATTTGAGATTAGGCTTCTAATCTTTAGATCAGTGAGTTTCTTTAATAATGCTCTGTAGAGGCAAAGTGAAGCCAGAAAGCTAGACTTTCAAGTAAGTTTATAAGTTTATGACAAGAATTTCATAAAACAAATTACTACAGTAAAAGAACTGGTGACTTAATTGGTCACTTCCAATCCCATGTTTCAAGTTCTGTTCAAAGTTCATTTTGCATTATCCTTGTGGAATTTTTAGGTTTATTTTGGTGTTTTAACATTTTCTTTTTAATGTAGTCTAATGATGAATCAAAAATCATGGTATCATACTGGAACCTGGTATTAGTGTCCAGTGATACCGTCCTTCCTTTCGGTTTCTTGGTTACTTATTCATAGACCAATCAGAAATAATAAAAAAAAATCTTCAGAGATCATAACTCCTTTCAAAAACCTGGAAGGACATTTGTGCCAGTATGAGTGAGAACAGAACTAATTCTGTTCAGTAATTTTACTTTTCAGCTCAGTTCTTCTAACTAACTACAGTGTCTGAAGTTAGCCTGTTTTCACAGACAGCGTCTGCTTCCAGCAATGATAACACCCATGTTTAGAGTTACAACCAAGGATTGGTGTGCAGACCAAGGCCACTTCTGGATCTTGTGTACCACATTGGGGGGTGCAGACACGTAAAAGGCCACACCTGCAAGGAGGAGTAGGCAGGACAGGTGACCCCAAACTGACCAGTGAGGCTTTCCATCTCATATACATCACATTTGGTATAAATCTGAGGGATTTGGAGGGTCTGTGCCTCTTCTTCCCTCTTGGAGCACTTTGCCAATTTTGCTTAGCTTGACTCAGGTCCTATTTCAGCTCCTTCCTCAGAGCATCTGAGGAGGACTCTGTTCTGCCTTTGATCCTAATCTGTGTGTTCCTGAATCCAGTACCAGAACCCAGCTCCTGAAAAGGCATTTTCTGTAGCATTTTGAGTTATAGATATCCTGATAAGTTGGGGTTTTTTAATCACAAAATTCTTGGTGATTCTTTTTTTCCTCTGTTTCAGTATACTGCACATAGAATCAGAATTAAAGCTCCACAGAGTCTCTAAGATTCCCTCATGAAAACTCTTTTTATTTCCTGCTGGCTTGCACTGGCAGTTGCACCATACTTTGTCTTTCAATTATCTCTAAGGGTAAAAAATATGATTATTCACTGGGTCATCAGAAGGGACTCAAGGACTATGACACGTATTTTTGACTGACTTGGTCATAAAACACAGGGGAGCAGTAAGGCAATGCTTTGAATGGATGGGTAGTAGTTTTACAAAAGTAATTTGAAAATTTCTGCTTATCTAGTATTCCTGAGGCTGAAAACAGCTCCTAGACAGAGAACACAGAATTACCTTAAAGCTTAATTTGACTTCCACCAATTTTATTTAATTCATTTTTGTTTTACTGGATTCTGAAGTCCTTCAGTTATTTAGTTCATTTTAAGTCTGTTTTCATCTAATAGCAACTTATCTTTCAAACTCTGAAACTTGTTCAATTACATTCATATATACCAAGCTCAGATTCATCATTACCACATCGAGTACCCGCTCACATTCTTTTAACTTAAAAGCTTTTTCAGAATTTTCTAGTAGCTGCTAGCTAAGAGTGTAAGCAGGTAATGTTTTTTTCCACTTAGTGACATAAAATTAGGCAACATGCTAGAGGTTTTAAGTTCCTCAGTTTCCCTGTGTACTCCTTGTAAAAAATTGTGAAGGATTGATTTTAATATTTTAGACAGACTACTTGATTATTTTGAGTCATTCCACTGTGATCATGAGAACTGGTTACAAAACAAGAGTTCAGACTAAACAGTGAATTAATGGTGTCAAAATCCTGATGCCAATGGGAACTGATTTTATAAAAGTAAGTGACATGTCACTAGGTTTTCATTTGTTGGAAAGTATTTTGGGGTGCACCAGTTGAATTATTTAAAGGCCTATCTTCAGTCATTATTGTAGTGATTTCAAATTAATTGCTATAAAGAACTGAACTAAAATGTATTAAAAAATAGAAGGTACACATTAAGTAATATATATATATTGTTTTTACTATTGTTGAATTCTTATTTCAGTTAATAAAACAGAATTTATCAGTAGTCCCTCAATGAAAAGTGTTTATTGTCTTAGATCATGTCCACATTTCTCAGTGAGGCTCTTGGGAAACATGTGTCAGTGGAAAGTGAAGAGTGGTGGGCAGGTAGACAGTTTACATGCAAACTGAGTAGCTAAAGATAAGCCGGGCAGCTAATCAAACATCTTTAAAGCCTGCATTTTATCTGATTGAGTCAACATTTATAGAAAAGAGTTTGGCAGGTGAAAATTAGGGAGAATAGCTAGCTGTCCAAGGAAAATTGCTTTTTCAATTCTCTGTAAATTGTTGTGCTCTAGAACAGTATTAGAAGTAGACATTCAAGCTGAATATAAAAGAGGCTTGAGGTTTTGAAAAAAGGCAAGAAAGTGAGTAGAAGAAGAGTCTTCAGACACTATTGTTGTATACTACCAAATCTTAGATATATCATGAAAGACACTACAGAAATAAGATATGTAATATATACTGATTATATCAATTGTATAAATGTAACTACTGTAATATGTAGGTAGGTCTTGTCTAAAATAAATATCTTCTTGTTCATATTACTATATGCCTACTTGTACCCTTATTTACACAATCGAGGTAGGTAAGTATTCACTGACAACCTTAACTGCACAAAGGCATTTCTACAAAGTTTGTAAGACAATATATACCTGCCAACATACCTTGCTGAATACCTTCAGCTGCATAAATTAGTAAATTCAGTAAGTAAATAGAGTTGCATGGTCCTCTGAGTCAGAGTATGACAAGGATGGGAACAGTGATTTTCCTTTTGTGGGTGTTAAAATTGTATGGGACCAGCAGTATGAGTTGAATGTTTGCAAGTCCATGGGGTCTCATGGCCCAGAGTACTGAAGGAGCTAGTGGATGTTATGGAAGGATACCTCTTGATCATCTACCAAAAGTTGTAGGAGTCTGGGGTGGCCCCTGCTGACTATCGCTTAGCCAATGGTATTCCAATTTACAAAATGGGCTTGAGGGAAGACCCAGGGAACTACAGACCTGTCTAACCACGGTTACTGGAAAAATATGGAGAATATTATACTAAGTACTATTGAAAGGCATTTAAAACTTAATGCAAACATCAGGAACAGCCAGTATGGGTTCACAAAGAGCAAGTCCTGTTTAACTAATTTTATACCCTTCTATGATAAAGTCACACACCCAGTGGATGAAAAGAAGGCAGTGGGTGCATTTCTTCTGGATTTTACTAAAGCTTTTGATACTGTCCCTCAGAGCATCCTCATGGAGAAGTTGTCCGGCTGTGGGATGAACTGATTCACGGACCACTGGATAAAGAACTGGCTGAAAGGTAGAGATCAGAGTGCTCTAGTGAATAGGACTACATCTGGCTAGCAAGTTCTCACTGCCATGTGTTCTTCACAGTTTGATTCTAGAGCCATTTCTCTTCAATAAATTTATAAATAATCTGGATGCGGGAATTGAATGCACCATTAACAAGTCTGATGATGATACCAAACTGGGAGATGCTGTTTACTCACTTAAGAGACAGGAATCCCTTCAGAGGGATCTAGATAGACTGGAGTGTTGGACAATCATCAGTGGGATGAAAAGTAATAAATTCAGATGCCGGATTCTGCACCTAGGACAGAGTAATGACGGACACAGGAATAAACTGGGAGAGGAGTGGCTGGTAAACAGCCCTGAAGAAAGGGATCTGGGGCTACTGCTCAACAGCAGGCTCAATAGGAATCAGCAGTGTGCTCTGGCCACCAAGAGGGCAAATCACATCCTGGGGTGCATCAGACATGGTACCACTAGACACTGAAAAGAGGTGACTATCCCTCTGTATTCAGTATTGCTGCAGTCTCACCTTGAGTGTTGGGTGTAGTCCTGGACCCCAAGATTTAAGACAGATGTGAAGGTACTTGAATGTGTCCAGAGGAGAGCTGCAAAGCTGGTGAATGGGCTGGAAGGAACGTACTATAAGGAGCAGTTAAGGATTGTGAACTTGTCTAGTTCAGAGAGAAGGAGGTTGAGGGGTGGCCTCAATTGATCTTTACAGCTTCCTGAGGAGGGGAAGTGGAGAGGGAGATCCTGAGCTCTTCTCCCTGATATCCAATGACAGGAAATGTGGGAATGGTTCAAAGCTGCATCAGGGGAGGTTTAGACTGGATATTTGGAAACACTTCTTTACCAAGAGGATAATCAAACACTGGAACAGGTTTCCTAGAGAGGTGGTTGATGCCCCAAGCCTGATAGTGTTTAAAAGGTATTTGGACAATTCCCTTAACATGCTTTAACTTTTGGTCAGCCCTGGACTGTTCAGGCAGTTGGACTAGATGATCATTCTAGGTCCCTTCCAACTGAAATATTACTTTCTATTCTAAATAAATTGGTAGATAGATAGATAGATAGATACATAAAATTAATCTCTTGAGAATCGTATGTACAATAAACACAGAAATAGTGATTATTTAGATTACAAGCATACCTATTTAACATACAAACTTTGTCTGTTATAAACTGCTTTGAATTACCTAAACAAAACTTCAACAATGACAGATCAGAAGGAAATGAAAGCAGAAGTTGTTTACTAGAGTTTTTTTTCCTCAATAAAGAAACAAATACATTTAGATTTTACAACAAACTAGTTATTGTTCAAACTTAATATACTGAAACCTACACAAATTTCCATACATTGAAAATAAATATTGCTTCCCAACCCTGCCACTTAAAACAAGTCACACCTTCCCAGAGAAACACTTTCCATTATTGAATTTTCTTTTGATGTTTACACAAGTATTTTCTGGTTTTGTTTTTTTGGTGGGTTTTGGTTGGTTGGTTGGTTTGGTTTTTGTTTGGTTCGTGTTTGGTTTGGTTTTCACATCCTAATTGTCAGTGGCTTCTCACTTCATTTAATCCTTCACTATTGTTATTAATTCATTAATTTTTCAATGGTTTTTCTCTGTTTCTTTGATGATATCATTAAAATTCTTTTGGATTTGAGTTCTGTTTGGATAAAAGATGCATCAGAAAAGGTTCTCTGGCATGGAGGAAGATCCCTTGGGTATTGTCTCTCTTCTGTCTTATTGAGGAATATTACAGATAATAGTCTGTATATTTTTATTTTTTTAAGGACTTTGACTCTTTCCACTGTTTTAAAATAGAAATTCATTAGCTACACTCTTGTCACTAAAGTAGTTACAACTGGCATATTGCCCCTGGAGAAAATTTCTTTCCAGAGGGAATGGAATCCAAGAGGGATGATTTTCACCCTCAATATGAGCACACATCATGCAAAATCAGTTAACAAAATGCCTAATTACTTCCTAATTTTAGACTCCAGCAGGGCAGCAATACATTATAGATAACTGAAGTTCACCTAACTCAAATGATAAAGATATAGTGGAGTTAAAAGTTTCAATATTCAGATCAACATATATAAAAATGTTAATATGATGTTGTTCAAAATGTTAATTTTATGATGGTTTTAAAATAGTATGTCTGGAAGTTCAATACTTTCACTAAGATAATTGTAATTATTCAAATGTTACAAAATGCCATGATTTTTCTATTTAATGCAAGCTTGATTTTACTGTCATCTCAGAAAGACATTAATTGTGGTTCAATTCACAGTCTTTTTAAAATTCTTTTTCTTTCACAGTCACTAATACACTCTAGTCTTCTTGACCAATATCTCTGAGAGTAGATCAAGAGACTGCAGTCTGTAGGGAAACATCAATCATTTGTAGTAGAAGTTAGCGTGGCAAGTGAAGCTTTAAAGGAGATTTCTGTTGACAAGGCACCTGACTTCTCAACTGAAAATATGATGAATGTGTATGTTTATGTGTGTGTATGTGTACGTATTTGTAGGTGTCTTTGTGTTTTGAACACTATTCCACCACTCTTAAATGATGTCAGGTAAGTCCCTTGAACACAATTTGTCTCACACTTCAAAACTGTGCAAATTATATTTTTACTGAAAATCTGAGGTCTTGTTTGCAGATGTTTGAACACTGCAAATCACAGCTCAAGTTAAAGGAAGCAGTGATTTGAGAACAAAGTGCTATTAAATACTAAACACATTGAAAGTGAACCTCCAAAAATTTGTCAGCAGCCTCAATCTCAAAATTTTTGAGCCTCAGGTCTCTACATAAAATTGGAATGATACACCCCCTAAAATAAAAGGTGTATAAGATTTTTTAAAATATATGTGAAGTATTTAAATACAATGAATGAAGGGTACTATAATAAAAGGCAAAAAGTAATTTTGTTTCCATAGCATAGAAGAAAAACTTACTAATACAATGAATAATGACAAAAATAACATGATATCAAAGAGCTCATCATTGTGTGGACATTGCTTATAGCCTCAGTCATCCTTGGAAATGACCAAAACTTCAGCTAAAGCTACATGTACCATGCATTTAGATATAGGATGCACAATAGAAAAAGCTAAAGAACTAGTCTTTTCATGGTTCCAGCACAGTTTGTTGCATTATCATGGAGAATTCTGTCAAAAAAGAAGACTGCAATGTTTGCACAGGGATCTGTACAGGTAGGTAAATTAGAAAAATAGAAATCTGGTGAACAAACTGAAGTATTAGGATTGTTGCCATATCATGCAGATTTCTTCTATCTTGCACAATCTTAAGGACCTGGACAAGAATAATTTTTTGACAGGGTTGCTAATGTCTTTGGCTTGTAAAAAGATAGAACTTACCTGTGTTTCAGAGCTATGTTATGTTATGTATGAGTATATATGGTAAGCATGTGAGAGTAAGATTCAAGTATCCTTGTGAATCTTGTAAGACTCGTGCAATGAAGATGATGACTGATGAGGAAAAATATCATAGAAAAAAATCTTTTTATTGTTTAAGAATGTACAATCAAATTCAATGTGTTATTCTCAACTAAATTGAAATTTAGGATTGGGAAGAGATTAATATTTAGATTACTAGTAGATGCTAAATATACAACAGTTTAAATGCACTTTCTTCAATAATGAGCTTTCTTCAGTAACCTAGTACCTTAAGGTCAACAAAGAACTGCTGGGATTTTGGTTGTCTAGGTTTTTTGTTGTGGATATTATACCAGAAATGGGTATACTTAACCAGGTGGACTAAGTATCTGAATTCATTCATAGGTCATATTAAGTGCTAGATAAACAAAAATAATTCTGATGACACAAATACGGAATGATTCAGATATTCTTAACACAGTGTTAGCACTATGGTTTATGTTGATGAAAGTGAGATTTGAGGTTCTTTTGGGCTGTAGCCTGCAAGTTACTAAGACCTAAAGTAAGAATAGTTATTGACTGTCCTGAAGAGACAATGCTGAAATAGGTTTAAGATTTAGGAAAGCAGTGGATGAAAAGTAAGATTTATGCTATATTCTAGAAATACTATAAGCTAAAATGAGGGCACATAGAGCATCTGTCTCATGCCATCTTGGTGATGAATAAGACTACCAGAAGCCACTTTGTTTTGAAAGCTAGTAAGTGGGTTCTTCCCTCTAGTCCAAGCAACAACTGTAGCCATGGGCTATACACTTGCTGAAGAATCAGTCTGGTCTGCTGATGGAGAAAGAATTTCTTCTGTCAAGTGTTTGAGCTCCTAATAAGACAGATTAGTACTAGAGTAAGGCTGTGCTGGATTTCAGGATAGTCTTATTATTTGGAACAGTTGTAACTGAGCAGGAAGGTCTGTTCAAAGATCTCATATAACTAAGAAGAGCTTGGTAAAATCTCAAAAGCATCCTAAAATTATTTATCATATTAAGACACAGACTGAAGAGATAGATCCTTCTTTTCTCCTTTGTCCAGTGAATTTGCACTGGCTAGGATAAGGGTTGCTGACAGGATTGGTAGACGTTTATGAGAAATATGGAGACAGATTATATTTCCGGAATAAATTTCCTACTAGTTGTTTTCAAAGGGAGTTTGGAAAAGTAGGAACTGAAAATGAGAGGAATGTTGATTCCTTAAAGATCCACTGTGGGTGTTAAGAAAAATGTGTGGATCATAAGAAATGGTGAAATTAAGAACAATAAGGTAAGGTTTCCCTGCATTATATGAATTGCAATTTTGAAGGAGCATATAGGAAATCAGAATTAAAAAAAAATAAATCATGATCTAATGTAGAATTCTAGTTCCAGGAGAAAAATAGACATATTTAATCAAAGATTTGTCACTTTCTAAGGCTAATGATTAAAATGTTTCACATTAATGTGCCCTTGAAGTGTACACTTTGCTCCATTGACTATAAATGGAACACAGAGTTACTGTTTTAGACAGAAACATCTGTAAATACAAATTATTTTAGGATATAAAACCACTTTTTTAGCAGTCGGTAGAATGTTGGGTGAAGCCATCTAAAAGGTAATTAATCACTTTCCCTGATATTTCAGGAGGTAGATGACCATTGTGTCTTTTTTTGAGAGGATATAGTTAGGGTTTTATGAATTGTCCCTCTGTTATTCTTGGAGTTTTTGTTTGTTTGTTTTTTTTGGTTTTGTTTGTTTGTTTATGTGTGAGAAAACAGTTATCTGATCAGAATTAGGGAAAGACTATATATTTCTATTAGTAATCTAAGACCTAAGTCCACATTTAATCTTGAAAAATGGAACTTTTAAACCAACTTGATACTTAGAAAAACAAGGACAAATTAAATTAGAGATAGGGCACTGATGATCATGGAGCTAGGACAAAATACTGGTAAGAATGAGAGCTTAAAACTAGTTCATGTTTCTTCAGTTTTTCTTCTATAATGCAGCTTTCATATAACTGAAATGTAATCTTCATATAACTTCACATACATATTTCAGGGAACTTGTTTTATTAGGTCTTTTTGTTGCAACATAGATTATATATGCATACATCTTTTGTTCCATAATAGTCTTACTTGACCCTTCCTTTTGTTTCATAAAATATTTTAAATGTAAAAGAAATACTTCGCTTAGAAAAAGCTGCAGTTAGTATAGTCTGAGTTCTACCTAGAAACTGCAACAGAAATAAAACTTGTGTTTCTTTGGTTCTTGGTTTGTTTATTTGCTTTTTTAATTTTTCAAATAACTCTGCAATGAATTCATATTACTCAGAAGTTCTTTTAAAGGTATGCCTACACAATCATCCTAATTGCATTGATCCATCAGATTAATTAAATCCTAAGAAATCAAGAGTTGAATGTTTCTTAGATGAGATAACACAGTGCACGAAGGGGATAGTTTATTTACACTTCTTTATGATGAAGTTAACCTACTGTGAAAGAAGACTTTTCAGTTCTATGAAAAAGACACAGAGTTAAATCCACACAGCTCATAACAAGAAGACAATCTATGGGTTTTTCATATATCTAGGAATGAGAGGAAAAAAGTACTGCCCAGGAAAGAAGATTATGCCCCCAATTTTGGATCATTTGAGAAGTCTTAAAAAGTAGCAATATTCTGTCATTAAGTATTCATTTAATTTTTTAAAGCTATTCCAGGGTTCATTTGATCTAAACTCACAATAACAGAAGAGGACATCATTTTTTTGCATAATTCAGTATCAGATGGAAAATCACAGAAATAAAACAAGGGAACAATAAAAAAGAGAAATCTAGCATTTGCCATTTCTGATGAAGCTGGAATTTCTTTCTTAAGAGTTCCAGATGGTGTCCAGCAAAAAAAAAAAAGCCTATCTTTTCTTATTTTATTTCAGTTTTTTTGCTGTTTTTCAGCAAGAGATCAATTGACCCCCTTTTTTAATTAAAAATAGTTTTTCTTCTTTCTTGTTTGTTCTCAAAGGGAACAGTTTGCAGGTAAGAACAACATTAATTAATTTACTTTAAGAAATTTATTTTCCTTAACTTTGTGGGGGGTTTCCCATTTATGTATCTGGAAGATTTTTAGCAGTTTCCTGGAATACTGATAGGGGATGACTACCCAAGTTCTTTCCCTCTTCCTGCCTAGCTGCCACAAAGACAGTCTGGCTGTAGGATCAATAGAGAGACCTGGTTTCTTGCAGTTCCTGAAAAGAAAAAGAGTAAAACTGACAAGGCCTTCCATGATAGGGAAATATTGTATCAATTTTTCAAAATTAAAAGTCAGAAATTCTGACAGGGCATTCTGATTTTTTTTTCCAAATAAATATCTTTTAATATTGTCCAAAACAAAAAAAAAAAAAAAAAATCCTCACAAAACCACCATATTATTCTAGTTGGTAAAAGAAAATATTCTAATTAGAGTATTTATGTATCAATATATCAGGGATGATCTTTTATTCAAGACAATTCAGTTGTAAAACGATCAGAATAAAACTCACAATAACATTCATTTTCAATAAAATTAAATAACATAAAGCAATACTGTAATTAAAAAGACTTTCCAGAATCATCATACTAAAGCTTTATGTGCATTGGGAGTCATATCTAGAAAGTCCACTTTCAGGTTATTTCTTTGCTGATGTCACTGCTAGACTTGTATTTTATGAAGGAATCTGAGCTGATTTTAATCTACCTGCTTTGGGCTTGAAAAAAAACTATAGCACAAGCTAAAAAGCTCTCCTGAGAAGCTGGAAATATGTCAGTGATTTGTCTGCACTGAGTTGTGCTCTTGTTGTTGTAACATTTGTGTCACTCTGATGGTTTGGATATATGCTGTAAATTGTACAATAGTACACCAGTAGATTTTCTGTTCAGCAAAACCTTTTTATGTCAGTAAGTCAGTGTTCAAAATACAAACTTTGATGAGTGTACTCTGTTAAATTTATATGTAATTGTACACAGAGTAGATATGTTTCCATGGAATGGTTTCAGAGAAACCAGTTGTGATTGTTACAAGGCTAACTACAACTTTCAGAAAACAGACCTCAAGGACAACTAATAAAAATGTTACCAGGGTAAAGAGAGGAGAATCTTTATAAAACAAGCATGCAAATGACTAGCACAAGTAATTTTCAGGATGTTATTAAATCTACCCTTGAGATTTCCTTAGAAATACATGCTTCAGGTTCTCATCTATGTTAAATTGTTGGAATGTGCTGTAGATAATTAGATATTGATTCTAGCTGTCAATGGATATATCACATATTGTCCATTTGCAGCCAATGTAAAATGTATAAATTCAGAATTAATCTTAGAACTACCTTTAAGTAGTTACATTTAATTACATATTGTTTGCCACTATGAATATTAATCCAATTAGAAATTGAGGAGTATACCAAATTTTTAATGGTCAAGTGAGTCTAACAATAAGAGCAGTAACTGAATTTTACTTACAGCTGTTTTGCAGAGGTACAAGTAGTTGTAATGCTTTCTGATCTGAAAATGTTTAATCTCATTTCTTAACAACCAACTGTAGAAAAAATGTCAATAGTAATCACTGAAATCAATTTGAGCTTGATTGTTTTTCTTGAAAAGTTATTAGAAGATCAATATCTACTTCCATCTATAGTAAATATTGGTTTTAGACTTGTTAATGTAACCTTGTAAATCTTTCATGTTACAAACATTGAGAGGAGACTGCTCAACTTGACAACATTATCCATTTTTGTCTTCCTTTAAATATGATTTTTCTCTAGTTTGGTCCAAGTCAATGAAGTAAAAGATCAAAGCCAGATTTGTTGGAAGAAATATATAAAGTTCTACAGAATTAGCTAAATATGATGTTATACTCATGTATTGAATATTTTGACGAGATAATCACAGGTTGATTTTCCTGATCGTTACTGAGCCTCTGTCCACCCAGTGAGCAAAACTGGCAATCTGGTAACAATGGATGAGTAGACTGAGGTACTCAATGAAAACTTTGCCACAGTCTTCACTGTCAACCTCTGTTCTCATACCTCCCAAGTCAGCAGAATGCAACACAGGGACCATGGGGGTACTGTAAGAGAAAATCAGGTTTGTGGCCATGTGAGGAACTTGAACGTACATAAGTCTATGGGACCTGATGAGATGCATCCTGAAGTCCTGAGGATCTAGCTCCACAATATTTGAAAAGTCATGGTAGTCAAGTGAAGTCCCTGTTGACTGAGAAAAGGGAAACATTGCACTCAGTTTGAAAAAGGTAGAAAGGAGAAACTAATTAGATGTCAGCCTCACCTCTTTGCCTGGAAAGATCATGGAACAGTTCCTCCTAGAAGCTATGCTAAGGCATGTGGGGGACAGGGAGATAATTCAAGACAGGCAGTATAGCTTCACCAAAGGCTAGTTCTGCCTGACCAACCTAGTGGCCTTCTATGATGAAGTGACTACATCAGTTGACCAGGGAAGACCCATGGATGTTGTCTATCTGCATTCTGTAAATCCTTTGACTCGGTGTCCGTAAACATCCTCTCTCTAAACTGGAGACATATGGATTTGGTGGGTGGACTGTATGGGTGGATAGAAGTATTCAGAGGAACATGTAATAAGATGTTTCCGCAGTTTTTGAGACCTGAATCTTTGATTGAATATCTTAGCTGAAGGTCAGGTGAGGGGAAAAATGAAATAATCAAGGAATTAAATATCAGATGCTTGTCATCAGAAATTCACATGCTGATCTTCCATTGTTTCCTAACAGCTTGATCTGCTGTCACAGATGTACACACACAGGCAGGGAAAGTATGTTACAATACTGAACAGAAAAAAATATCAACATAGAATATAATGGAAAACTGCAACTCTTGAGTAAGTTTTCAGGCAACTGATGTATATGGCAAATGAGAAGAAAGATAAGAAATTGGCATGTTCATTTTAGGCGTAAGAAATCAATGGAGAAGTGAAATGAAAGAAGAATTTATGTGTTAAATACAAAAAGGACATTGAAATCTATCAAGTAATTTTCATGAACACCATTTACTAAGCTGATCTCCTTCTATGACAATATCACCCACTTAGTGGATGAGAGAAAGACTATGGATATTGTGTACCTGGATTTTAGTAAAGCATTTTCCTGGAGAAACTGCCTGCTCCTGGCTTGGATGGTGAGGCCATACCTCAGATACTGTGTTCAGTTTTGGGCCCTTCACTCCAAAGAGGACACTGAGGTGCTGGAGCATGTCCAGAGAAGGGCAATGAAGCTGGTGAAGGGCCTAGAGAACAAATGTTATAAGAAGCAGCTGATGGAAGTGGGGTTATTTAGTCTGGAGAAAAGAAGGCTCAAGAGAGAACTTATCACTCTCTAGAACTATCTCAAAGGCAGTGGTATCAAGGTGGGTGACAATCTCTAATCACAGGTAACAAGCAGTTGGTAACAGCCTCAAGTTGCACCAGGGGAGGTTTAGGCTGGATATTAGAAAAAAATTGTTCACTGAAAGGGTCGTAAAGCACTGCAACCATCTGCCCAGGGAAGTGGTTGAGTTCCTGTCCCTGGAGGTATTTAAAAGGTGTATATGTGTCATGCTTAGGGATATGATTCCATGGTGGACTTACCAGTGTTAGGTTTATGGCTGAACTCAATGATCTTAAAGATATCTTCTTATGTAAAATTTTCTATGATTCTATTATTCTATTTATTTTTGTAAGCACACCCACATTACACAGAGAGAATCCTCACTTGCTCACTGCTGTTATATCTGTCCTCTCCCACCCAGCTATTCTAAACACTTGCTCATTTTCTCATTAACTGTGTAGACCAGGAGCCTGGTATTCAACACTGACACCAATCCCACCCATCACATTTCAAGTTCACTGAATACATACTCTGTTCCTTCATTTCAAACATTCTTTGAGGCTTAACAGTTTGTGTTCACAGTTCTGATAAGAAGCACTTCTTGTACTTTACTTTTAAATTGTTCTTATTACTTTAATGTTTATGGACAGAATTTTTGCATAATCACTTCATAATAACTTATTCATACTTTGGTGTCTATCAAATAGTCCTATGGGAATAATTATTAATAATTATTATCAAATGTAAGGAATCAAGTGTTTTAAGCTCATAGCTATTATTGTCTAAAAGACTATGAATTTTAAAGCTGTGAAGGGTTCTTTCTGCCTGTATAAAAATAGATAAATTGAAAACAGAGATCTCAAGTTTTGTTAATGTAGTTATCTTACTTATACATTAGTGTATATTCCTAATTTTTGAATAACATCAGGAATAAATTTTGAACTGGGAATATTTCTTTTTCTTCTTATCCAGTCTTGCCAATCATCTACATCAGTCAAAGATGTAAAGAATAAAATAATAATAATATTAATATTAACAGCAACAACAACTGATAAACCCCACAACATTGTCTTATCAAGGAATACATTGTTCCCACATTTGAATGTGGAAATTCAGTCTCAGATTTCACAAACTTTTATTTCATACAAATGTAAAATCTATTATATCTGTCACGGCATAGTAAGCTACAGGGGAAAAATACTCCACTCAGTTCTAATAATTTGTGAAGCATTCTCGTTTCATGACAGTGGAAATGTGTGATGCCATTTGACACAACTAATTCCTATATATAACAGTAATTGACTGATTTTTCTTACATTATGTTTTCCAGATGGTTGAGTATGGATATGAATATTTTGAGAAGCCTGAGTATATTTTTTTAAAAATTACTCTGTAATTGTTGCAGAAACCTCTGAAACTTCTCTTGCATCAAAAAACAGGCTCGCTTTCTGACATCATTTCTGTGCAACTAGGTACATTTATGAGTGTATGTTTGTCATAATAGTATGTATTTTTCATAACTAGGAAATAAACCCACAAATTTTTTATTATATAACTAAAGTTAAATTACTTATTTATGTATTTGTTATTTGGTGTCACATGGCAGACAACATAAAATTATTAGAATAAAAACTTAGCAACTAATTTCTAAAAAAGCAGCTAAATGAATTTTGTCTATTCTTATTATTTTAAAGGCCTTAAACTATTTTGCATTTCTTTCTATTTTTATGTTATTTATTTATTTTTTGAAGTGCATATAATTTTCTGTAAAAGGTTTACATAATCTGCTGATACTGTTTCTCTGATTAGATGAAGAAATGCATTCTTGAACAAGAATGTCTTAACATCTCAAAATAATTCTGATTCAGTTGTGTATGAGCAAGCAAATATTCTTTAGAAGAGGTGGGTGAATCTACACATCTCACATGCATTACCATAATGACTAGAATCTTGTAGCTGTTCTTTCTCCAGCTCCATGACTAGTACTTTATAGTTCATATTCCCTTATAGCCATGGCAGAACTGGTTAAGACTTGGATAGTTTTGAATGTGCCTCCTCAGAAAAAAATTAACAAGATATTAAAAAATATCAGAATAGTAAAAAGTGTCCTGGAGATGATTTTCTTGGAGTTAACAGCGAATAAATAATGCATTTGGTCCAACTGTATAATATACCATATACTTCAAATACTGTGTGTGCAAATTAATTATTTTTAATCCATTTCTATATCTAAATATTTTGACCCTTTGAAGCACTTTCTTGACTCTATGTTATTATTGTTATTATTATTATTATTTAAAGAAAGAGAATTTGTAATCTTAATAAATTGCTAACCATGGTTGACTATTTCTTTTTCTTTCTCATTTACATTGCAGATTCTGTGAGCTGAATGTTGATTTACCTTCAGCACATTACTTTGCAGGAAATGGTGTGTAATTGGTATTCATATCATTCTGTGTATACTGCTGGTAGTGGGTTGTTTCCAGAAAGGACAAATATCTTAAAATTCATTAAAAATATCAAACATTTTTTCTTATATGTCATGTTTTTTCTTATGAAAGATTTTACATTTAAAAGAGTAAAATAAATTCCATATTTGATCAATAACAAGATTGTGTTTTGAAAATAAATGATACTGTGTTAAAGTAAAAACAATTCACTCCACCACGATAATTTACATATATTATTGATCATTTGAGTACACTTTATTTGGTATTCTATGACAGGGCTTTGCATAGAACAAAGCAGAACAGAATGTCCTCTGCATTGTCATAATTTAATTCTATTTTTTTCTTTTTGTTTTTAATATAAAAGCATGAAATTCTTCAATACTGAAACCAGAATCATTTTTCCTTCTGTCACTGTGATACAATTAAATATATAAAAGTTTAAAATGCTGTGTAACACTATCTTCAACTGTAGTACATAAATGACAGGATTTGGAAATGTGTGTTGAAGGCATTTTTAGAGAGGAGTAATGTTAGAACTGCAAACAAATGACTACTCTATTGAGTAGACTTTGACCTGAAGTTAAGGTGACTGAAGAGGGTGTTGAAAAAGACTGCTGAGGACAAGAAAATCTGCTAATCATATTTATGTTGAATAAAAACTGAATAACAGACTGATAAAAGTTGCAGATAACACCATGAGGGAGGGCTGGGACCCGCAGATTCAAAGGGCATTTATGTGAGAAATGGCCTGTCCTGGGTTTGGTTAGGATAAAGTTAATTTTCACCAGAAGCTGGAAGCGGGCCACAGCCAGGATAGACAACCAAACTAGTCAATGGCATATTTGATACCATACTGACATCATGCTCACTATGTGTCAGGGCAGAGGGCAGGTTAGGCTGGGCTGGGCATGGTCTCTGTCTTGGTGTTGTTGGTACAGCTGGGGTTGGTCTGTGCAGTTATTATTCCTTTTACATATAGTTTCATTTCTGTTATTGTTGTTATTATTGTTGTTTCTTATCACAGTGTTCTAATCTCAACCCAGAGGGCTTTGCCTTTTTCTCCATATTCTCATTCCCATCCTATCGGGGTGGAGGAGGGGTGAGTGAGTGAGTGGCCACAGGATGGCTCCCTTCTGGTTCTAAACCATGACACTGTAAACTACATATATAAATGAAGGGAAGTACAGGACAAACTTTGCAAAGTCTGGTCTTGCGGGGACATTAGTGCTTATGAAACTATTTCAGTAACATCTCACAAAGCTGAGATTGTCTATATCATGTATGAGAATTGGTTGTATTACCATTTGTAGGGACCTTGACAGCCTGGAGAAATGGGCAAGAAGGTATCTTAGAAAGTCATCAATGCAATGTGCCAAGTTCTGAAGCTGAGAAGAAATAACTCCATGTGCCCATACAAGGCAGTGAATCCTTGCAGCAAAATAATCAAGAGCTTCCTGGGTAGCATAAGGAAAAAAGCTGCTACTAGGTTGAAAGAGATGATCCTTGTCCTCTACTTAAACCTCATGAGACACACCTTGAGTGCTGTGCCGAGTGTTTTGGTTCCTAGTACAAGACAGGCATGAATATACAGAATTGAGCTCAGCAAAAGGCCACAAAGATGATCAGGAGACTGAAGCATTTCTCACAGGAGGAGAGTCTGAGAAAGCTAGGATTGTTTAGTTTGGAGAAGAGAAGGATAAGAGTAGATCTTACCAATGCGTTTAAGTGCCTAATGTGAAGGTCTAAAGAAGATGAAACCAGAGTCTCTTTGGTGGTGCTCAGGAACAAGGTAAGAGTCAGTGAGCACAAACTGAGGCAGGAAATTCTAATTAAATGTAAGAAAACACTGCTGCTGTGAGGATGGTCAAACATTGGACCAGGTTGTACAGAGAGGTTGTGGGGTCTCCATCCTTGAAGATATTCACAACATGATCAGATCAGCCCTGAGAAACCTGCTCTGGCTGATTAGGTGGGACTAGAGGAGCTCCAGAGGGTCCTGCCATACATAACTATTCTATCATCCTATGACTTCATGAAATACCAAATTTGCATACTTATGTAACAAAAATGTGACTAATAAGGCAAAAATCAATGCAGGCTGTCTGTTTATCTTGAAGGACAGTATGATGGAGAAAAGGAGGTAAGCAAGATGGAGGGCTGTCAGAGGGGCAAAGACTGTGAGTTGAGTGGCTTGTATTTCCAGTCTGCCTGGAGTCACCACAATAACACTGCCCAATTCATTGTGCCTGGGGCCAGGAAATATACCAAACCCATCACAGTTGGTGCCTCACAGGAGAGAGGCCACCTTGAGAACATGTGGAAGCACTTTTTGAAACAATTCTGGTAAGAGATAAGAAGTGCTTGTTTTCTAAGACAGAGAAACTGAGACCCTCTTTGTTTTTCAGAGCCACACAGGTATGTATTTCAGGAAAACTTTATTTTATTTTCAGATTTTGTTTTATACGAAAAATAGACCAGAGGAACAGAAGAATCAGTGAGTTGAATGGCATGTCCCACTGTGCTTCTGAGAGAACCCACCTATTACAGATGCATGGTATAGGAGAGTGATAGGAGTGGATGTGTATGAATAGAATTTCCTATCATGCTACCCTGGGGATTTTTGTTTGTTTGCTTGTGTTGGGTTTCTTTTGTTTGTATTTTTTGGGGTTTTTTGTTTGTTTTGGTTTTTGTTTTTGCTTTTTAAATTTTATTTTATTTTAATTTTCTATCACCAAAAGCACCAAAGCAAAGATGAGTAATGAAGGCATCCTGAAGATGTGTTAAGACTTTTGGCTTTTTCCTTCTGTTTTAGCTGAGCTCCAGACAACGCTAAGAATGCAACACAGCACCACCTGCAAAACAGTTAGAAAACTGATACATATAAGGGTCCTGACAGTCAGGAGGCCTTGCAATACCAGATTACTTAACTATACATTGAACAGAATTTTGATCTCACTACACTTTTATGAAGGGGCAGTATCAAATTAAAAAAAAAACAAAAAAACCTATAGATGATTTCCCAGTGTTTGTAAAGCTGTGGATCCTTTAAAGCTCATTTTGAGGGCAGCTGGGCTTTGCTGAGTTGATAGTTTAAGATTTAGGAAGCTTCTGGTCTATTGGGTTCAGCCCTGAACTGCCATTAGTGAGTCATGGTGTACATTAGGATGAGCTGTGGGACTCTCTGGGTTGGCTGCACAGGTCATTTTGGCTTTGATGGTTTTCTATATTTGTGGAGACAGGAAAAATTATTCAGATAAGCAGAACATTATTACTAAGACTGAATGAAGTCCTCAATTATTCAGATTCAGTTTAGGTGAATGGAAGCTTTATTTAGTATATTCATTTGTGGAGGTGAGATGACTGTATCTGAAGGAGCCTGTTGTGTGTGTGTCTGTCTACCTACATGGTTTATTGAAGATAAATAAAAGGAATTAGAAGAGTGTCTCAAAATGACTATTGTTGTTGACAGATGTGAGTTTTAAGCAAGGAGCAATGCTCTTGAAAATTAAGATATTAAAAACTGTAAAAAAAAGACCACAGGAAAGCTATGTAAATTTTCATGCAAATGGATAGGCCTGATTAGAATCATCAGACTTCATAATGATTGTGCAGACAAGGGTTACAGCTTCTCTATTGATACTGGGATACTAGCTATGTGATTTGACTCTTTGCTATGTAGAAGGAAAAGACAATTCTATAGAGGAAACCCACTGACTCTGGAAAACATTAGCATTCAAGGCTCCTTTTGCAATCCTTTGATTACCAAAATTTCATTTTGATTACTAAAACTGAATATATATAAATAATATACCTTTATATATACATACATATATGTAGTAGCATACTTATACATAACAATACAAATATAAAAATACAAATACAAATATAAATACTGTAAATGTATGTATAACTATTAAGACTGTTTGAATCTGAACTTTTAAGAACAGAAAAGTTTTTTTATCTACAGAGAAGGAAAAGTATTATAGCTTGCCTGGTCTATGATCTGTACAGAAAACTGAGGTTTTAATAGAAAGATTCTTGTATTTTCAGGCTTTCTGAATAGGTCACCTGGTTTCAGTAGAAGACTACCAAAGCAGAAAGAGGATCAGCTTTAAATCTCCATTTTGAGACTATCAAGATTCAATTTAATGAGAGAAAAGATTACAAAATCTGTCCATGTTGATCCCTTTGCTCTGTGCTCAGCTAAGTCAAACTGACCTCAGGACCTCCCCTAGATTGTGCATAGCTTTGACAATCAGCCAAAACCTGTGACTGGGACAAATGTTTCTAAAAGACGCCATGAGTGCTGACATTTATTTAAGGAAATTGTTTAGTTTAGGTCTCACATATGGCTGATATGACTAGATCCTAGAAATTCATGAAGACCCAAACAACTTCTACTTTATATTCACTCTCCTGGAAGAGATCAAACAATTCATCTGTTTGAGGCTACATATACTGAGACCTTGTGGAAATATCCCAATATACCTCAGTCATGTACATTATAATAAGTAATTAGTAGATAGCAATCATCTGTTTGAGGCTACATATACTGAGACCTTGTGGAAATATCCCAATATACCTCAGTCATGTACATTATAATAAGTAATTAGTAGATAGCAATCATAGCAAAACTCAGTTATGTATAATCAGCCATATCAAGCTATTTTTAATATCTTAGTACTTGGCAGAATTTTTCTTTCAATATCGCTTCCTGTTCCCTAAATCTAGGCACTAATTCTTAAGGCTGTCAAATGCTTCAGTGAGGCTTTATATAACAACACAGTAAGTATTGCACTTTATTAGCTTCAGAGAAACCAGTGACTGTTTATAGCACTGGTGGGTGTTGCTCCACATAGTTGCAGTATAAAGAATTTGGCTGTACCGGTTTCTTTTAATGGATATATCTGTTCCTTTTTGTCCTATAAATATCAAAGTCATTCTAATGTTGAATTCAGATATAAACTGTGAAAGTGACTGGTAGGTTGACCCTGGCTGAATGCCAGGTGCCAAACAAAGGCACTCTATCCCTCCCCCTCCTCAGCTGGAGAGGGGAGAAAAAATGTGATGAAAGGCTTGTGAGTGAAGATAAGGACATGGAGAGATCACTCACTAATTACATGGACAAAATAGACTTCCCTTGGGGAAAATTAATTTATTCCCAAGCTAGTGTGAGTAGGATAGTATGAAATAAAAACAAAACACCTTCCTCCCACCTCTCCCTTCTTGAAGGGCTCAACTTTGCTCCTGATTTCTCTATCCCCCTGTACCACTGCAGGGAACAGGGAATGGGGGTTGCAGTCAGTTCATCACACATTCTACCACTCCTTCCTCCTCAGATACTCCTCACACTCTTCCCCAGCTCCAGCATGGGGCTCCCTCCCATGGGAAATAGTTGTCCATGAACTTCTCCAACTTCTCCACTTCTGTCTTGGAACCATCTGTCACTGTCTCTGTTGGACACGGGGAAGCTTCCATCAGTTTCTGACAAAAGCCACCCCTGTAGGCCCCCTGATAGATAAACCTTGTTGTGTAAATGCAACACAGTGATGGTGTGTGACAAGTTTAAGCAATTTAACAACAGATTTCATTCTTTATAACTGTTTTTGATAAAATGATGGCCATCGTGGTGACATGTCATATATACTTTAGCACTTCCTTTATTAACCTTGCTAAATTCTTAATTACAGTTTTAAAGACATCTGTATTTCCTCTTTCAGCATATTGAAAATATTTCATCCAAGAGATCATTTTCCCATGATTTAGTATTTATATTTAGTATTTATATTTCCCATGATTTTGAAGATGTCTGCTAAAGGACTTTATCCAATGGCAAGGAATAAACTTTAGTTTTCTTTATAAATATTAAGCAAAATTTGAAGATTTTATATCACATTCACTCAACTGCTTTTGTCCTGTGTGTTTAGGTTCTTCTAATAAGACAAGTCATTTCTATTCTTAACACCATTCTTCAGTTAGAATTTAGAGCAATCAGTGAGAAGTAGCACTGGACTGTAGGAGGAATGTCTCTTCCCATTTCCACAGCCCAAACAGGGACTCATATTTCACCAGATCAGCTCATAGATTCATAGCTTAGGCTTGAGTGTCAGAGTCTGAAAAAGACTATTGCCTGTCTCCATTCATAATTTTAGTCCTTACACATGTCATCAGGGTTACCAGAGAACATATAAAACAAAATCCCCCAAACCAAACAAACCATACTTTCAATTTACTTTTAGGTAGATGAGAACTCAGTTGACTCATTTTTAAATGTTTTTCAAGTTCTGTAATTACAGAATGGATAAATATAGCAATAGGAATAAAGGGAACACAGGTGTTTGTAGAAAGAATTAAAGAAAAACATCAACATCTGTACAATATTGCTCACTGAAAAGTCTCAAGAACTGTAAAATTGTGTAAGTTACAGGGCTGTGATGCTTCAGAAATATGATTTGATTACAATCAAATGTTCCAGTGCTATAGTCAGCAGTAGATTGGTAGCCACCAAAGGAGTTGGACCATCTGTAGATTTGTAGGAATGGGATTCTGAGGAAAAAAAAAAAAAAAAAAAAAGAAAAAGGAGATATTTTTATGAAGAGAGTTGAATTATGACCTGGAATGTTGGATGATATCTTTGCATCTGATGTGAAGTTCATAGTAGATGATATGCAATTTACTTAAACCAGACATTTTACAGATAGACATTAATTGCATTTTTATTATTTTTGGGGTGCAAGTGTTCAGGCTTGAAAAGCCTGATTTCTAGACATGCTGAATGCTCACATTTGCGTCCCTGAGAAAGCAAGCTGTGTTTTCTTTATATGTAAGGGAGATTTTAAATATATATATATATATATATGGGGATATGTACTCTTGAATCCTATGGGAAATTAGCTATTAGTGGTCTCATTCCGAATACACAGAATTAAGTAGTATTTGGTTGCAACCACTATACATCAGTTTTCCACTTATAACATAAGGATTATAATTTCTCTCTATTACACTGTATTAGAATGTTCATTTCAGTGCTGTAGGGATTAAGGAATTACTTTAAGAATAGACTGTGACCGTACAAAATACTGATTTTACTTTTCAAAAAATAACACACACACACCCCCCAAAGTCTTATAATCTGTTTTAAGTTAAACTAGAGATATCTGAAATTAAATGCCTTTCAGAAATGAACTACTGTATTCTGAAATTATTGAAACAGATTTTATATTTTTTTATTTTACCTTGTTTTCAGGGAAAATAATTCAGGTAATCAGACGAATACAATAATAAAATTTGGTTTAATGGAATTTTAAACCAATTCTTTTCACTGATGTCTATATTAGCATTGTAAGATAGAAAATATGTGTTCATTATATTTTTAATATAGGTTATATGTGTGGTTTTGTCTATTTGCTTGATTACACTAATTCATAAGAAAGGATTAACTGACCAAAAGCTAAAAAGTTTTAAAAGTGGCCTAGTCACATACTGGTGTAATGATACTAGAACAGTGCTTTATGCCTCCTGTATGCTTTATAACTTTCCTAGCCCCTATTTCATGTCTAGTGCATTTAACTAGGATTATGTGTTTCTTATAGCACTTTTCCTTCTCTGACTTTACATAAAATCTACTTGTATTAAAAGAAAAACTTTTCAGCTATTTTTGCTTTGCTTATAAATCAATTTTCATTGACCAGTTTAATTTCATTTATTTCTCTGCATGAATGCAGATCAGATGGCAGTGTCTTTTGAATGCTTGTTATGAGTGGAACAGTTATGGTAAATGTGTAAGAAATTAAACTAAGTGGTTTTACATTTAAGGAATAGAAATGCTTATAAAGCACAAAATATTCATGGTATTCTATATCATGCAGTAAATTTGCAGATGACACAAAATTAAGCACAAGTGATGATCTGCTTGAGGGTAGGAAGGCTCTGCAGCGGGATCTGGACAGGCTGGAGAGATGGGCTGAGGTCAACTGTATGGAGTTTAACAAAGTCAAGTGTTGTTTCATGCACTTTGGTCACAACAAGCCCCAGCAACGCTACAGGCTTGGGGAGGAGTGGCTGGAGAGCTGCCTGGCAGAAAAGGACCTGGGGGTGTTGGTCAATAGCTGTCTGAACGTGAGCCAGCAGTGTGCCCAGGTGGCCAAGAAAGCCAATGGCATCCTGGCCTGTATCAGAAACGGTGTGACCAGTAGGAGTAGGGAGGTGATCGTACCCCTATACTCGGCACTTGTGAGGCCTCACCTTGAGTACTGTGTCCAGTTTTGGTCACCACAGCACAGGAGGGACATCGAGGTGCTGGAGCGAGTGCAGAGAAGGGCAACAAAGCTGGTGAAAGGGCTGGAAAGCATGCCCTATGAGGAGCAGCTGAGGGAACCGGGTTTGTTTAGTCTGGAGAAGAGGAGGCTGAGAGGAGACCTTATCGCCCTCTACAACTACCTAAAAGGAGGTTGTAGAGAGGCTGGCGTTGGTCTCTTCTCTCAAATTAGTAATGATAGAATGAGGGGAAATGGGCACAAGTTGCGTCAGGGGAGGTTTAGATTAAATATTAGGAGGAAATTCTTCACTGAGAGAGTGGTTAGGCACTGGAACAGGCTGCCCAGGGAGGTGGTGGAATCACCATCCCTGGAGGTGTTTAAAGAACGATTAGATGTGGAGCTTGAGGATATGGTGTAGTGGTTGAGAAATGCTAGGACAAAGGTTGGACTTGATGACCCTGGAGGTCCTTTCCAACCATAATGATTCTATGATTCTATGATTCTATGATTCTATGATTCTATGCAATATTTATAGAGATTTATAATAGAGTTGTAGAATTCTATACTCTGATATCTAATGTTTAGGAAAATTCCATAGAGATAATAGGAGACTAAGAAAGATTTCCACAAAGAGTGAACTTTTTTTTTTTTTTCCCCACAGCAACCAAATCATTCATTCAATATGTTAATTTTAGCAAGAAGTATTTTCTTAGTATATCTAAGATTGTGAGGGAAGTAATTTTTTTCTTCCTTATGCCTTGTGAGGATAAATAGAAACTGGAACAATTCATATTTTACACTGTCACATAAAACTAGGTTAACTTGATATAGAGCTTATTATGAAGGGGTTCTATTTTGTTACTTTCCTAGTAAATTCAAAGAGCTCCTTGAAGGTGTTTATTTTTAAGTTAACTGGATCCAAGGATTTCTGCAAACTAAAAATAGCTCTCTGCAGGGTAGCCTTCATATATCCAACTTCTAAATCCAGGTCTACCGTCTTTTTGCTAAGACACGATTAGAATTCTTGTGCAGTAAGATACTTCTCAGTATGCCTGATAGAGCAAGAATCAGTCCCCATCTATTTCAGTCACTAAAACATAAATAAATAACTAGGCCCTGTATTTGCATATGTTTGTAGATATTCAATTTGACTTTTAGATACCTTGGTTGAGATGTTCAATATTAATAGATATGCAATTCAAAGATTAAACTTTGAGCTGCAGAAAATACCGTCTTATGGAAGGTAATTTCTCAAAGCATTTTATAAACCATCTAATATCCTGAATTGACTTATTTTCCAATCCCAAAGTAACACATTTATTCCTACTCAGAAGGAATAGCCTATAGGTCATTACATCATGAATCATGGTTGCAAATGCAGTGAAATGAACGGGGTCACAGTTTTGTCTGTCCTTGAACTTAATTTTTTTTCCCAGACTACTCATAGAAATGGCAGGTATACTTCCTTTGCCTTTCCCTGATTTCCACTGGCAGTTGATGGCTAGATAGTGAAAACCCACTTAACTCCTCTTCTCTGTTCTGGAAAGAAATTCGCTTCTGGGGACAAAAGATTCTGAGAATGTCAACGTGGGAAACTGCTCTTTCCCACTGCAGACCCATTAGGGAAAATTAAAGCCATAAAGTAATAAAGTAGCACAGTAATAAAGTATCCTTCTTACACAAAACTTCAAATAAAGATATTTAAGAATACCCCATTCTTTTCCAGTAAAGAGATATGGCTGTACTGGAAAAGAAGTAATATATTCCTTTGTTATTGAAGTCATATACCTTTTTAAACAAAAAAATTATTTTCCAGACAATTTAGGAGGTGAGTTAATAACTTATTTTTTCTTCAAGGTACGTGTTGTACTGAAGAGCTACAAGGATATATTATAATGATTCCTGTAAGCCTGCCTTTCCTTAAAGGCAGTGTTTAATAACTTTGTATTCCACTTAATAAGTTATTAAGGTTGTAATGAGTAGTGGCATCACACGTGCCCGAATGGATCCTGATATAAAAAAAAAAAAAAAGTACATTCTACATTATTTTATTACCTCTTTTTATTTCCCTTTCTCCTTCCCAAGAGATATATAAGATTATGCAGCATTAAAAGTACATACTTTTATATAAGAATCTTCCTTTTTCTAGCTCAATTTCATGCCCTTGAATACCTTGGAAAATGAGTTGATGAATATACTTAAATGACTGACTCTTCATTAGGTCTGACAATTCCTGAAAGAACCTATTCAGTGTATAAGCTGGTGAAACTAGAGAGATTTTCCAATTCACCTTGGATATGTCCTCTTATGTTGATAGTTACATGGATAGCCAACAGTGCTTTTATAGATGACTTACATATAAAAGTGTGCCAGCTATGTATCTTATGCCTACTATAAATGAAATATTAGGCAAGCCTTCAAGATGTTGCCTTTTTTCATTTGAACTTCCATAAAACTATTTTACTGACAAATGGAAGTTCAGTCACACTCTAAATGCAAACTTCCATTTATCACAGAAATGGGTTTTTTCAACTCAAGGTTATATCCAGGGATATTCACTTTTATTCAGAGCACTTATATGATGAAATGTTAATGAAGAGTTATATTTGGAATTAAACCAGTAGCTGTTATTACATAACATAGTTTTTATCTAAAATTTGTCTGGTTCTCAGGTATATAAATTTATGAGCATGTGATTGTGAAATCACGAAAAGTGATTGACGCCAAAAAAACAATGCAAATAACCCCCTAGAATAGGGTTAGGTGCTTGAGGTGTACGAGGAAGTCTTTGCAACATGCAACATACAAGGACAGTCTCACACACACTGGCCCAAACTCTCCAGCTTTATTTACATGGCCTTTGTCAAAATCAGTAAAAGCTGTCTGTGGTGGTACCTGATAAGATCTCAAAAGATTAAACTGCAAAGTTCTAGCAATGCCCTTGGTGATTTTTATTAAAACTTTTGCTTACTTCATTGATGCAAGTTAGAGCACTTAGAAAAGAGATGAGACAAACTTCACATTTTTCTTTATTTTAGAAACTGAATCAGCATACATTTTTCTTGGAATGTCCTTTTATTACTCCCTCTTTCTTTCTTTCTTTTTTTTTTTTTTTTTTTTTTTAATTCAATTATCTATATTTCTTTCCCTAAAAGTGCTTGAGTGCTTTTATTGTCCAGATTCTGACATTTTTTTACATGCTTGAGATTTTGAAATGAAAATCAATGTATATCTCCCTGAGAAACACACATATTTCTTCTGATAATATTGCATCTCTATAATGGAAAGTTTGCAAGACAACTTTTTTTAATAAATTCTCTGCTTTACTTTTCTTAAAATTTGCCTAAGGACAGCACCAATTTAATCTTCCAAGTTCTTTAGCATCAGATATTTATCTTGAAACAGTCTTTGACTATGCTCAAGCGCAGTCACATCCAATCATTGGCTTTTATCAAACATCCCGGCTTCAACACATCTGACATGGACCTTGATTTCCCAGGTGATGCTCATGACACTACAAGATTTCAAATCAACAGCAAACATGCTGCAACAGCATGTGAATGAGCAATCTAGCTCCCTTGCCAAAGACTCATGAATACTTCAGAGAACAGAAAGTGCAGGTTGTTATTATTATTTTCCTAGAAAATATGAAACATAATTCTTTTAATAAAATGCCAGTTTGGAAAAGAATTTTTTCTCACTCCACAATGGCATAGGAAAATATAAACTGAATTTCCGCAGCG
This sequence comes from Todiramphus chloris collaris, assembly GCA_025345505.1. Classification (NCBI taxonomy): domain Eukaryota; kingdom Metazoa; phylum Chordata; class Aves; order Coraciiformes; family Alcedinidae; genus Todiramphus; species Todiramphus chloris. The sequence goes on along the minus strand of JANVCC010000067.1, from coordinate 669,918 downwards.
GTGGATGAGCGAGTTGCAATGCACTGGGCTATAATGAAGAAGCTTCATTTTTAATTCATCAGATACCTTCATCCAAGCAAATCTTCTTTTAGCAAATTCAGTAAATATGCTGATTCATATTCAGTGCAGGAGTAATTCATATTTTAATATTAATTCATACAGTTTGTACTCATCAACAACATTGGAATAAATTTACCAGACATGCCCCTGAAAAGAAAGATAAGCTTGTTGTACAACTTTGCGGGCACATGGGTTACCTTTCTGGAGACTGCACTCTCTCAGTCAGTTAAATACTATTTGAGAGGAGAAAGAGGAAAGGGGAATATGTTCTTCATGTTTTATTTTATGTAAAGATTGTGTTCAGTGTTGTTCAATGAGCATCATCATAATTTTCCTTTGCAAGATTTATTTGCCTTCATAATCTAGCCCATGTAAGCAATGGATAGCTTTCCCGTAAGAATTGGCTGTGTCTGCACTAACAAACACACACAAGTAGGCAGCTTGAAAAACAAGGTACAACAGGCACTTGCATTTTTAATGTCTCAATGCAGAAATACATGCTGGAGTGTTTTACTCTGAAGGAAAAATGAGTGTCAGAAGTCCGTCTTGATCTTGAAACAGTACTGCAGAATTTTGATTCTTCATGTTCTTAGGTAACCTGTCATTGTACTATAGCATTCTAGTCTCTTTTACTCCCACTTCCCTTCTCAGTTACTGAAAACTTTTTTTCAAAGTATAAGAAAAATGTGTTAAACTGAAAATTCAACTCCATGTAAATTAAAAAAAAAAAAAAAAAAAAAAGAAAAAAGATTATGATAACTGAACCATTAAGAAAATTAAATTGCTAACAAAATTCCACCCAACGATTAGATCCGATTTTAAACTCCAAACCACAATGTCCTGGATAAGGCTTATAGACCAAAGCTCAGACAAAAAATATCCCCATAGTCTGAAAGACTGTGCTCCATTTCGTTCTCAGTTTTCACCTGCAAAACTCTAACTCTGCTAGGAATCTGCTTCATAAAGTATACAGTGCTTTTTTTCATCTATGCAAGCATTGTTAAGTAGCTATCCCTGATTTTATCTGCAGAGATTGTTTGATGAAAATATTATGAATGTATGTATAGATCCAAGCTGTCTATGAAGAAATTAAGATAGTCGTATCAGTGCTGAAGAACTGTGAAATAAAATGCAGATGAAATTCCACACAAAATAAAAAAAAAAAAAGAAAAAAAGAAAAAAAGGAGAAGTAATGCGCACAAGATACAATATTCTTAATGTTATGCATATGATAATGGTTTCTAACCTGGCAATTTATACTCATAAGTGATATCCTGAAGTTACTGAAGAAAATTCTCTGAATAAACATCAGCTTGTCATTTAAATGTTAAAAATAAATAAATAATAATTTAAAAAGAAAAAAAAAGATGGAAGAAGAAAGAAATGAATGACAGAAACTTTTAAGAAACTGTTGGAAATATTAAAATAATATTGAGAACTACATGTTGTGGCCTCTGTTTGAATACTTTGGTTCTCTTGCCCTGTGTCACAATGTATATAACACAACTGTGTCAGGTATAGAGAGGAAGAGCTAGGAGAATTAAAAGTAGAGCCACTGTAAGAGAACAGCTAAGCTAAGAAGCATTCTTCAGCATTCAAAAAGAGAGAAGATATGAAAGATGCAAGATCATGTGTGTCATGAAAAAACTGAGCTCTGAGGATCATTTGTTTCTCTTCAAATACAGGAGAAAACAATTCTTCAAAGACATTGGTAGGCTGGAGACTCAAAAGAGGAATCCGTTCACACAGCACAGAGTTAAACTGTGAATTGCATGCTGAAGTCATTACAGGTTTCTGGAATCCATATTTTTGGTCTTCAAAAAGGTGTTAACTACACAGTATAGACTATCAAACCACCCAGGGATAGTGGAGAGAAGTATCAATACAAATACAAATACTGTTGGTTCAAGAGGTACCAGAGCAGGACCTTGCTGTGGGCTTGGCAATATCATGAAAAAATAAATTGTTTTGGTTGTCCCCTCACTATATTATTTCTTAGGTCTTAATTATTTGACAGTGTTTTTGGAATTGCACTGTTGAGATGGATTAATCTTCTGTCCAATCCAGTGAAGCCATTCTTATATCTTATGGAAATTAAAGTCAAGTTAACTTAACTTTTTTGTTTTGCAGTTGACAGGAAAAAAAATGAGCTGCACTTCTGCATTTTGCCTAGTTTTATAAGTGGATTTTCTTCAGAGGCTGCTTAAGGGAAAAATGTGAATAAAAGATAAATAATATAATTTTACTAATAGATCTTCCCATTCATATCTTCTGCTGTAAACTGTAGAAATAAGTATAGATTTGTATGTTAAGCTTTGGTTTTGCCTATCTGCATAGAGCACCTGGACAAGTACAGAAGTAAAAAAGGTAATCTGATCCTCAAATTTTAGGGGGGTTTGCCAATCATAGTGTATAGAGCTGTAATAAGACAGTTATAGTATGACTGTTTATCCTAGAGAATGGAAAGCTCTGGAGAGATCTTATTGCAGCCTTCCAGTATGTAAAGTAGGACAACAGGAAAGATGAGGAGGGAGTCTTTATCAGGGAGTGTAGTAATTGGATGAGAGGTAATGTTTTCAGTCTGAAAAAGGGTAGATTTATATTAGATAGTAGGAAGAAATTCTTCACTGTGAGGGTGGTGAGACACTTGAACAGGTTCCCCAGAGAGGTTGTGGATACCCCCTCCATGTAAGTGATCAAGGCCAGGTTGGATGGGGCTTTGAGCAACCTGGTCTAGTAGGAGATGTCCCTGCCCATGGCAGAGGGGGTTGGAACTAGATGATCTTTAAGGTCTCTTTTAACTCAAACCATTCTATGATTCTGTGTTTCTAAAAGAACTAGGTAGATTGATTGTTCTACTCTGCAAATATCCTCTCTGTTCTGTTAGAATAGAAGGGAATTTCCTTAAGCTTTTAGAAAAAGTTAATTTTTAACACAAAAAGGTAAAAAAATGGAAATACAGGTATGTGCTATAATTAATCTTTAATGTCTAGAAATTTTCTGATTAGAACATAGAGCTTTCTCAGTTTTTCACTCTTCCTTTTTCTATTATTCTCTATAAATAATAAATTATTGTAGTTATTTAATATTTTTAAAATATTTTAGTTTTATCTGTAATTAAAAAATTTGTTATTTTCAATACATGGTAGCATAAGCAGCAGCATAAGTAGTATTTCTAAGCAATTCTAAATTTTGCACATCTTGAAATACTGAATATTTAGTGTTGGTTGATGCTCTTGTAGGTCCAAAATGACCCAAACAACAACAGGGCTTTGAGGGCACCATTAGGCCTTATTGTCCCTGTCCAGCCCCCTCAAGGCTTTCCCCCACCCCTGCTCATGGCCCAGAACTCCATGTCAGCCCAGCCTGGGGCTGCCAAATGCTGCCCCAGTAATGTTGCAGGAGTATAGGTCTCCAGCACTGTCTCCTTTTGCACTTGGCTGGCCCCAGGCCCTGGATTTTCATTTGCTGTGCCTTGGACTATTGACAACTCTGTTACCAGAACCCAAATCTGCCTGGTGTTTGCTTTATTTTTTAAGGGATAGTATTTATTATACTTTTCAGGCATACTAGCCAAGGATCTCATCAGTTTACCATTTGTGAGGACCATACAGAACTCACTTCTGTTTCAAACTGAATTGATTGATTGATATATCCTTCATGACAGAAATGGAAAAAAAAAGGTAAAAATAGCATCATTTGTTTAAGAAAGTCTACCTGAGGAAGTAAAAATAGAAGGAAAAAATGTCAAAAATAAATGTGAGACCACAATCATCGAGTTTTACCAACTTACAAGGGTAACAGTTTCAGTCTGAACAGGTCAAACAAAAATAACAGTAAGGATTGACAACTCAAGACATACTGACAGACTGTAGACAGCATCAGATATAACTCTTAATCTATAGTATTGTAAGCAGTTGTGAACAAGCTCATAATAACATTGTTAAGCTGCAGCTAAGGCATACATATTATCCAAAAATAACAGAAGCATGACAGTATGAAATAAGCAGAAGATTAATATAATGTGAGGAACAGATACAATGAGATTCCAATTGTAAAGGTCTAGGTTAACAGTTCAGAAATCACACTGAAACTTTGGAAAAAGCTTTGAAAATGAATTCCACCTTTAGAAAGTACTGGGACCAGTCTTGTTTAACATCTTTGTCAGCAACATGGACAGTGGCATTGAGTGCACCCTCAGCAAGTTTGCCAACGACACCAAGCTGTGTGGGGTGGTTGACACGCTGAAGGGAAGGGATGCCATCCAGAGGGATCTTGACAGGCTGGATAGGTGGGCCCATGCCAACCTCATGAAGTTCAACAAGGCCAAATGCAAGGTCCTCCATCCGGGTCGGAGCAATCCCAAGCACCAATATATACTGGGCAGTGACTGTCTTGAGAGCAGCCCTGAAGAAAAGGACTTGGGAGTACTGGTGGATGAGAAGCTCAACATGAGCCATCAGTTTGCTCTTGCAGCCCAGAGGGCCAATCATATCCTAAGTGCATCAAGAGAAGTGTGGCCAGCAGGTCGAGGGAAGTGATTCTCCCGCTCTGCTCCACTCTCATGAGACCTCACCTGGAGTACTGCGTCCAGTTCTGGAGCCCCTATTACAGGAAGGACATGGATGTGCTGGAACATGTCCAGAGAAAGGCCACAAGGATGATCAGAGGGCTGCAGCACCTCTCCTCTGAGGACAGACTGAGAGAGTTGGGGTTGTTCACTCTGGAAAAGAGAAGGCTCCAGGGAGACCTTATTGTGGCCTTCCAGTATCTGAAAGGGGCCTACAAGAAAGCTGGTGAGGGACATATTAGGCTGTCAGGCAGTGATAGGACTAGAGGGAATGGATTAAAACTAGAGATAGGTCAATTCAGGTTAGGCATTAGGAAGAATTTCTTCACCATGAGGGTGGTGAGACACTGGAACAGGTTGCCCAGAGAGGTGGTGGAAGCCCCATCCTTGGAAGTTTTTAAGCCTGGGCTGGATGGGGCTTTGAGCAACCTGTTCTAGTGGGAGGTGTCCCTGTCCATGGCAGGGGGGTTGGAACTAGACGATCTTTAAGGTCCCTTCCAACCCTGACAATTCTATGATTCTATGTCAGGACCAATGGCTCTATTTACCTGCATTTCGTGCAAGGGAAACCAACACAGTATATTACAAAGAAAAATATACAGCAACACAAAAATGAATAAAGCTTTACTGTGATTAATGTGCAAGACAAACTGGGTCAATTGCAATTGGTGTCTCAAAATGTCAAAGTTCTCTATTAGTTTTGAAATCTATATGTAGCAGTGTTCTGTAAAAAAAAAGCTGATTAGAAAAAAAACCTCAGCAACTTCTGTTTAGACCTTGTAGTTCCTTCTGCCTATGTGGTATATTTTTTGATTAAGACTCATATGGTTGTTAGATGCATTAGAAACATTATCCTCATCAATACATATTCAGTAAAACATGGTTTGTCAAGCTAGATAAAAATGAAAAAAAACACCAAAAACCCAACAGAAGACATGGCTTATGAAAAAAGGCTGAATTTCATAATTAAGGGATTCTGGTTATTGTTTGCAGTTTTTGGTTTGGAAAATAAAAAGCTGTCCCAAGAGATATAATCTTCATAAACAAAGAGGATAGTGTTCAAAATGTAATCAAAAGTCATATTTCAAAATCTATGAAAAATATGGGTTTAGTTTAGATATGTTCTACATAACATACAATGTGAAAATGTCATTCATCATCTGGAAATTCCAGATCAAGTTTTTTGTTTCCTAATACTGAACTGTAGATTGCTTCAGTCATCTTTCAGGTGAATGCTGTAATAACTGTGCTGTCGTATATTTAGAAAAGGGTTACTCCAAAGCAGTGCAGCAAAATCTGTTTCATTTTGTTATATAAGTAGAAAGACACGGGTTTAGAATGAGTCTAAGCACAATTCTTCAATTTAAGCATTAGGGTATTCATTGAGGGGTGTCATAACTTCACAATCATGTTACAGTTATTACTTAATACTACATAGTGAATTAAACCAGATGAGAGAGTCACATTTTCTTTCTGGACCAATGAATATTTAATTACGCTATGAAAAGAGGAAAGAATTTAAAACAGGGAGACTGGGAAGTGCACAGTTCCTGAGAAATGATGTCTATTATTTCCTTTAAATGTATGTTCACTCTCAGAAGACAATTGAATACAAATCTTCTGTAACTTGAGTTAATGCTCTAACCACATGGAGCTATGTAAAGGGGAAACCGGTAGCAAGAGTATCAGATGAATTCTCAGCAGCTCCCATAACTGCTGATGACAGAATAAATATATGTGTAACCAACAGGTGCAGACAGGGCATTTTTTATATGAGAACATCAAGCTACTCAGCACTGATTATGGCCATGACTCAGGCAAAACGTGACCTCACCATTCCTAGCATCCAGGTACTAGCCACTTCAAATACTCTGAAGAATAATTTCCATCTAGAATTTCAATTTGAGGATCTAGCTGTTGGCCTTAATAATTTAAAGGTTCAACTAGCTAGGATTTGAGTCTGCACATCTTCTGCATTTTATCTTCTAATGTACATGGGTTTTTTTACTCAAACAGTAAAGTAACCCCTGAATCCTGAAACAGAAGATTATATAAGGTACTCAGGCAACAGTTTTTGGGTTTTTTTAAACATCTAAACTTTTTTTGAACTAATTTCTTGCAGCTATACCCCTGACAGAACTCAAAGAATGAACAAATGAACAAAGCTGCAGAAACTAAGACCTGTATACTCACTAAGGGTTTTACTGTCCATGAACAGGAGCAATGTTCTCCAAGTTTTCTTAACCCCTTGAGAGTCTGAAAAAAATTTCTTATAGGATGTCTGAGTTAATTTTTCTTATGAGGCTACATATTTAAAAGCAAACAAATTTTGATTTTACTGAGCATAGAAATATTGAACAACACGCAGTATTATTTTATTTTTTTTAGCTAGTAAACATATTGACCAAAAAACATGCAATCAATATTTTTCCATGCTAGTAAGAATGTTACATTCCTTAGGGAGAAGCTGAGAAAAGAATTCCAAAGATAGAAATTACACATGAATCATAGATTCATCAGATGGTTGAGGTTGGAAGAGAACTCTGGATGTCAGCTGGTCCAATCCCACTGCTTAAGTAGTGACACTTACAGCCAGTTGCCCAGGACCAATTTCAGATAGCTTTTTCACATCTCCAGTGAGGGAGAATTCACAACCTCCCTGGGTAACATGTGTCAGTGCCCACTCACCCTCACAGTAAAAAAATGTTTCCTAATGGTCAGAGGGACCTCCTGTGTTTCAGCGTGTGCCCATTGTCTCTTACCCTGTCACTGGACACCACTGAAAAGAGCCTGGCTTATATCCTACTTTAAAATCCTACCTTGTTTACATCCTATCCACCTTCTCCATAATAAACAGTCCCAGCTTTCTCAGTCTTTCCTCATACAAGAGATGCTCCAGTCCCTTGAGCATCTTTGTGGCCCGTTGCTGAACTGTCTCCTGTATGTCTGTGCCTCTATTGTACTGAGGAGCCCAGAACCAGACACAGTAGACCACACACAATATGCAGTTGTAAGTCATCTGATTATTAGTAAAGCTTTCATTGCATCTAGGCATAGTGAAAAGGGTAGATCCTTTAGTAGTTAACATCCAAAAATAGATGCATCCAGTGCAGTTCTCCAGGCTACAGAATCACAAGAGTAAAGCATTCCATCTAAGCCAGTCACTGTCAGTCTATGCCATGTCTCTGACAAAGGAAATGCAATGATTATTTTCAGCCAGCAGTTTTGTGTTTCAGGAAGTTTAGTCATTGGTGGTTTTAGTACATTTTGCCTTAGTGTGCAAATTTTTTTTTTTTTTTTTTTAATATGATAATTAATGTGGTATTATAAAAGACTAAAATAAAGCAAGTGTTTTCCTATCATATTCTGATAGCTACCATCAGGTCATATACAATGGAAAGAGAAAATTTGGCGTTTACAGTAAAGTTTTATTTAGTAGAGTTTCATGAAAAGATAGGTTCCCTTTCAGGATTTTGCTTAGTTATCTGACTGAATGGTTGAAATATCACCCATGTTCATTTTTGTCGGCATTCTTTTTAAACTATGAAAGTCTCAGAGATGTAATACTAGCATCTACAATGTATCTTTATATGCATACACATTCCCATTTAGGAAAAAAAAGAAAAAAAAGAAAAAAAAAAGAGGAAAAACAACTGGCATATACATATCTTGGCAAATACGCAGAATTTGTTTCAAATGTATATTAATTAATCTTTGTATATGTAAAGTATTTAATCTAAAGCTCATAAAAAATGTTCAGTCAAGGACTAAAAACCTTTTTTAAAGGTATTTGTACCAAAACAAAAATGTACATACACAAACCTGTTTCTCAGTCTCCGTAAGATATTCTCAAGCATAGTCAAATGCTTTGAAAAAATGAGGTGGTGTAAAGTCTGTAGCCATGTTTCAGAAATCTGTTCTCTAATGGACATAAAATAGCAAAGTCTAGTAGCTGACCAAAGTACATTTTATTTTTATCGATTTTTTTTTAGGCTAATAAAAATCTGTTAGGATACAATGTCATCTTAACCATGCAGGCATAGTGACTGATTTTCTTAACATTTTATACTATTAACTTGAAGCATCACTGATTGAATTGAAAATGATTCATCCAAAATTTGTTTAGAAAGACGTAGAAGTAGGGCTTATACATCCCTTTATAATACGAAGGGAAACACAGGCATTTATTACTTTGAGAGAGAATGCTAAACATTACTGATTGCTACTGTCAGGGGACAATAACCTTAATGGAAAATTTTGGTTGAAATAACAGATTACTGTATGACTTAAATATTTACAGAGATTGATTACATTCTTACAGCAGAATCATATTGCAAATATCACTGCTTAATCATAAAAAAGCACTTGTAAAAACAGCCATTCAGGTCCATCAGGTAAATAGATTGTACATCAGTTCCAAAAGTGGCTACTTTCAAGCCTTTTGAAAACCATATTTTAAGGGAGGATTTCTTCTTCCTAATTAGCTCATAAACAACAACACTGTGCACAGCATCTATCAACTCATTCAGTTCCTGATGAATTACCAATGCATAAACATTGTAATAACAGAATATCATACTTTTATTTTCCAAGGCAAGTACTAGCAGTGTTCATCCCATTAAATTGAGACAATATATGAAAGTGCTGCATTTTTCAGTAAAGTACTGGGGAAGCACATGGATAAGAATTTCGGACAACATTATTTGTGAAGTGCTAATCTATATGTAACTCCTTTACCTCATATATAGTAGAATACATTATGCATTTTTAATCTATGTGTACCACATCCATCTACTTTGTCCAAATAATCTGAATTCCAAGGTAGTGTGGTATGGTGCACCAGAATTCCTGAAAATATTAAATAAATAAATAAATAAATACATTTGGTCCTTTGCTCTGCTCTACTGTTACATGTGAGTTGAACATTTTTATGTCATGTTTATACCTAGCAATCTATATCTTTGTAATCTTTATTTGACTATGTTTCTTAAATGATTAATCTTCTCTCACATGCATTCTCAGACTCAGTGAATATGAAGAGTAGCATTATTATATCATCATTTGGGATATCAGATTTAGGCAAATATCCTATATCAGGCTAAAGATTGTGTGATTTTTCAACTCAAAAATATTCTTATTTTTCAGCTGTCTTTCATCATAGGTGTTGAAAGAATTATTTTAGATATTTTTATATGAATTTAATAATGACAGCAATAATAAGAATAATGTTATTATAAAATCTGATTTATTATGAGAGTATCACAGATAGTTATTGTGTTGCATGAACTGGCAAACTTTATTCTTCAGTTTAAACCTTACAGAACGTACCTGAACTCTAGCTTTCTAAAGACCACATTTTTGCAGAAATGGCCTAAATGTTGAGGACCTCCCATCCAGAGTTCATAGTGAAATTGAAGTTGTTACTACAGGTAATGTAAGAATTAACTAAAATGGAATAAGTAGCCATTGATTGCACAATGTCACTTCCACATATATTTTAAGATCTGACAGAGTTCTGTTAGAATTTGGGATTAGCTCATTTCTCAGCATCACCTTTTCTTTTTGAACTTCATTTTAAAATTTTAAGTCTACCTTTGGTCTTAAGTTCAAGGTCTTTCCCAGGTCAGTGATGCTCAATGGGAGCACACACTGTCATTTTCATCATTAGTACTAATAAAATATTAACACATTTGTGGTTTATAAAATAAAATTAAAAAGTTTTAATAGAAATTCTGTGGAAAGTTTGTAGCAAAGAATGGGTTTGTTAAAGAGGAAAAATAAAGCCATAAAAATTCCATAGCACAAAATCTCAAGTATGATGATAATTCTTCAAATGAGTTAAATGTATTCAGGATCTTAATAAAATATTTATTTGCTCCTGTATTCAGTAAAAATTATCTCACTAAAATTATCTATGTAAATTCATATAGAGTAATCCACAGCTATTTGAAACACTTTGAGGGCTACCAAACCAATATAAGGACACAGCGATGATACAGATGGCTTCAACTATCAAATTCCAATCATGATGATATTTGGGTGGACTGTGTTGTAGTTTTGGGTTTTTTGTTTTTTTGTTTGTTTGTTTTGGGGGTTTTTGTTTTTGTTTTGGTTTGGTTTATGTTTGTTTGTTTGTTGTTGATTGTGTTTTTAAGATTCTCAAAGGTGAGAAAAGCTTTTTGTCTTTTTTTCTAAGGTCACTTATGATAAGGTAAAAAAAGTGTTGCAATTTTTAAAAATTTTACTTCATAATTTCTTACAAATAGTGGTTTTACTGTTAAGAAATTAAAATAAATGCAATTAAATTTGGTTTAGTCTCACCTTAATCACCTTAAATGAGTAAGGTATAGTTTTTTCAAAAAGTCTGTATAATTTTAAAATTTATGTTTATAAATTGTGTTCATTCTTATGAGACATTAGAAGAAAATTGGTTATTTTTACAGATCTTCACTGGATTTCTTTTAGGTTTTCATTTGGAAGTGATAGATTTGTCATGTATCACCTATAAACATCTTTCTATAAGATTACATTTGGCCTAAACATGAAATCTGTAAAATCTATTAAGTCTATATATGAAATATCTAAAATATTTTTATTGGTGATGTAAAAAATTGCAAACTTTAATTTAGAAATATTTATTTTAATTATATAGCTTAGATAAACATAGACTAAAAAAAGATATATATGCATCTATATGAAAGAGATAGATCTATATCTACCTACATGAATTAAATTCAAAAATAAAAATGTTAAAACTAGAATAATTTAATTGTTTTAAAATATTAATTTGTTTATCTGTGCATTCTGCTTTTTTCTAACTGAACTTGAAACCCAATTTTCTAGTTTATTTTATAACAGTGGTGGGCACAAACAGGGATAGTTTTTTAGATATTATTTCCAGAAGGGAATAGTGCTCAAATTCAGCTTTTGAAGTAGTTTACATGAAGCATTCACTGATTTTGATTTATACTCAATATTTAGACTTCTTTGTAGAGAGAAACATATTTCATTGTTTTGTCCAATAGTTTTTTCTTACCTTTTGGATACATACCTTTTCATTAGTCCAAAGCTTGAAAACATTTCTTACATTCCAGATAAGCACCTTACCCACTGGGCTTTCAAGGTTTTAATCTAACCACTCTCCCACAGTTCCATATATTTTATTCAAATAATAGAGAAGCTATTAAACACTTAATAAGACATAACCTCTAACAACCATTCAAATTTTAAAAAAGCCCTTTCTTGGTGATATTATCGGAGTTCTTGGAAGGGTCCAGGCCCATGTCTATCCCATCCTGAGTAAGTAGATAAGCACTTCCACTTGGAGGTGCATCCACCGAAAGAACCCTAAATCTTGGGTGATTGAGCTAATCAAGTAATGGATAAACTAAAAGCATCACCAAGCCAAATTTCACTCACTGATTTGTGCGCAGGTGCATACAATTACTTTCGTTTTGTTCTCATGGTTATTTTCCAAACTTTGTCCTGCAGGCAAGCAAAATGTAGGAGTCACTTCAGTGTATCTTGATGCTGTTTAGAAGTTGAGTAAAAGCTATGATAGTTGCAGTTTTCTTGTGTTGTGAAGAAAGTAATAGTTCCTATGAAGGGACAAAGTGTTACATGTTCCTGTTCAAATAATTGCAGAACATCTGACACATCAAGTAATGCATATAATAAACATAATGTCATGGTCAGGGCAGTCTGCTAGACCTATAAGAGGTGCTCATTGTTAAGCCCTCTCCCTCCCCAAAGGGAAAGAGAAAGGGAATAAGGGAGGGAGACTCAGCAATAGGAAAAGGAAACTAGAACAACTTTAATGAACAATAAAATAATAACCATAATAATAAAATAGAATATATATATATATGAGGAACACACAGATCTGTATCGAAGGGAAAATGGACAGAGTCCTTCTCAGATGCAGGCCATTGAAGAAGAGAGGAAAATCTGGGAGCTTGGCCCATATGATGCCTCAGCTTTGTACTGAATATGATGTGTATGGGATGGAATCCCTCATTATTCAGTTTAGGGTCACCTGTCTTGTTCACTTCTCCCTCCAAGTGCAGCCTTTTACTTTCTGCACCCCCCCAGTGTGGTACACAAAATCCAGCAGTGACCTTGGTCTGCACACCAATCCTTGGTACTAACTCCAGACATGGGGTGTTATCACTGCCAGAAGCAGACACTGCCCAGGAAAACAGGCTGCTAACTTCAGACAGTGCAGTTAGCTAGAAGAACTGAGCTGAAAACTAAAATCACAGAACAAAATTGTTCTGTTCTAACTGAAACCAGGATGCATAACAATAAATAATGCTTGCTTTCTCTCTATATAACTGTTAACATAATTTTAAGGCATTACAAAATTAAGAATTTGGGGAAAATATTAACTTCTACCCATCAGAAGAGTTGCCATTATTGATAACCCTAAACCTGTCTTTAAAATGTGTCTTAGTATGCTTTACATTAAAAAAAAAAAAAGTACATTTGTATTGAAATAAACTTTTTTTTCTTAAAATGGATAAATACAGATGACATTGCTAGGTGTGATCATGTAAATATACAGTATAATGTCTACACTGTATGTTAATGCATGTATAAACGTGTCTGAGATTCACATTAATGTTTTTACTCATAGACTAGGCATAAACATAATTCTTGAGAAGATAAATTACTTGGGAATGGTGAAAATAGATTTCTAACATACTTCTGAACATTTGTTTCATTGGTTTATATTTTCTGGAATTAAAAAGTTGTTTATTGTTATAAAACAATTGTTTTATGTTTTCTATTTAAATATTTCTGACTAAAGGTTTCAAAGTAATATTTAGTTAATTTTCATCATTCTGTGTTTTTCTTAATTCCTTATTTCTTCCTTGCAGAGCAATTCTTTTAATTTGTTTATGCAGAGGATAAGTAGTTATATTTTGCAAACTGTACCATATCAGATAATATTTATATAAGACACACATCTCCAAACACATAATTAGAAAGGAAACATAACCATAATATGTGCATAATTAAGCTGCAGAATGAGAATATTTTTATTAACTCTGTAATTCAGTCAGTCACCTGAAATCATACTTATCTTTACCAGTGGTCATAGGATTGCTATGCAATGACATAAGTAATTGCTAAAGTCACTATGGTTCTGTGCATAGGCGATGTATTTCCTATTTGGAGGTCTCGACAGTATGTTCTTGGAAACCATAATTTAAATTGAAATTATATTACGGAACATAAGTCTAAAAAATTGCCAGTTAGACATTTCCTTATTAGTATAGAAAAACATTACAGCTTGAGTTGCATTAAGTCATTAGTATGCCCATTAACTAACTCTATCATTAATATATAACAAAGAATTGCTGATTTACCTCATACGCAAAAATGAGTCCTGTGGAGTTCTGGAATATTTTCTGCAGAGACAAGCACTAAACCTGTAAATTTTAATTCTTTATTTTATATACAGAATTACTTTTGTTCATTACTTTATTCTACTTATAGGTCATATTCCTAAAACAGGGAAACATACCATGCATACTCTACCTTATATCCAGACAATTTTATAATTTTTCTTCACATCTATTCAACTTCAACACACATAACACTGATTGAAGGACACATAAGGAAGGGAAAGAAGCATCTCTGAATTTTCTCAGGCTAAGGAAAAAAGTCAAGCAACATCTGAATTCAAGTTTTCTTCTTTTCCTGGTAGTTGTGAGTCTGCTTTGACTCCATGTCCCCAGATGCAATCAGCAATGAAGCTGACCATGAGTTCTCAGTAAATAATGTGCATATTTGCAATAGTGTTTCTAGTAAATTTGCACACACACAAACATGTACACAGACCTACATATGCACACACACAGCCATATGGATCATCAGAGATGGAGGGCACAGCCTTCACACAAAAATGAACAGAACAGAGCCTGACCTGATTACTTCCTTTCCAGTTGATTATGATTGAAGCTCCATAATAGAACGTGTTCATATTTATACATAATATGGATTTTCCAGCTTTATATACCTGATTTCCCCAGCAGCTACCCCTGGATACCAGTATGCTCAATTGCTGGCACCAGGGACATATGACATATGGAACTACAGCTCCACTTCTGCTGCTGTATGGATCCAGGAACACAATGCCCCTCCTGCAGTTCAGGAGGAGATGGTCCATGACATGCTTCTCAATATCAACGTGAATAAATCTATGGGCCCAGATGGGTTACATCCTAGAGTGCTGAGAGAGCTGGCAGGTGTGCTGTCTATCGCTTATCAGCAGTCCTGGCAGACTGGGGAGGTAGCAGCAGATTGTAAGTCAGCCAACATAACACCCATATATAAGAAGGGACGGAAGGATGATCTGGGGAACTACAGGCCTGTCAGTTTGACTTCGGTACGAGGGAAGCTGATGGAGCAGATCATCCTGCATTCTATTATACAGAACATGAAGGACAACCAGGTGATCAGGACCAGTCAACATGGGTTTATGAAGGCCAGGTCCTGTTTAACAAGCCTGATCTCCTTCTATGATAGGGTGACCCACTTGTTGGATGAAGGCAAGGCTGTGGATGTTGTCTATCTTGACTTTAGCAAGGCATTTGACACCATTTCCCACAGCGTTCTATTTGAGAAATTGATTGCTCTTGGCTTGGATGGGCATACACTTTCCTAGGTAGAAAACTGGTTAGATGGACAAGTCCAAAGAACTGTGGTCAATGGAGTTAAATCCAGTTGTCTGCCAGTCACGAGTGGTGTCCCCCAGGGCTCAGTACTGGGGCCACTCCTGTTTAATATCCTCATCAATGATTTGGATGAGGGGATAGAGTGCACCCTTGGTAAAATTGCAGATGACAGCAAGATAGGTGGAAGTGTCAATCTGCTTGAGGATAGGGAAGCGCTACAAAGGGACCTAGATAGGCTGGATATCTAGGCCAAGGCCAGTTCCATGAGTTTCAATAAGGCCAAATGCCAGGTCCTCATTTGGGCCGCAACAACCCCCAGCAGCACTACAGGCTTGGGGAGGAGTGGCTGGAGAGCTGGCAGGCAAAGAAAGACCCGGGGGTGTTGATTCACAGCCACCTGAACATGAGCCATCAGTGTGACCAGGTGGCCAAGAAGGCCAATGGCATCCTGCCCTGTGTCAGGAATAATGTGGTCAGCAGGAGCAGGGAGATGATCATTCCTCTGTACTTGGCTTTGGTGAGGCCACACTTTGACTACTGTGCCCAGTTTTGGGCCCATCTCTACAGGAAGGACATTGAGGTGCTGGAGAGGGTATAGAGGCAGGCTACAAAGCTTGTAAAGGGATTGGAGCATGTCTCTTGTGAGGAAAGGCTGAAGGATCTGAGGCTGTTTAGCCTTGAAAAAAGAAGGCTGAGGGAGACCTTATTGCTTTCTACAACTACCTGAAGGGAAGTTGTAGCAAGGTGGGAGTTGGTCTGTTGTCCCTGGTGACAAGTAACAGAACAAGAGGAAATGGCCTGAAGTTGAACTGGGGGGGGGGGTTCAGGCTGGATATTAGGAAGCATTTCTTTACAGAAAGGGTTGTCAGGCATTAGAACAGCCTGCCCAGGGAGGTGGTGGAGTCACCATCCCTGGAAGTGTTAGGGATATGGTTTAGTGGTTTTTGATAGGGCTAGGAATAAGGTTGGACTTGATGATTCTGAAGGTCTCTTCCAGATGAAACTATTCTGATTCATTCTATGATTCTATGGTTTTTGTCACACATATACATATACAAACACAAACAAGTCTCTCCAGGAGCTGCTCCAGACATGCAGTCTCCCCAGCACCTGACACTTAGGCTTGCAGTTTCTCAGGTAGTTGCTCCATCCTTTGGTCTCCACAGTATCTGACCTGCAGAGCTTTGGTCTCTACATCACTTTTGCCTCCAGACCTATGTTCTCTCCTGTAGCTAGATCCCAGACCTCTTGCATGACCAACTGTCTACTCTTGCTTGAAGTTTGTTTATGAATGACACATGCATACACTCACACAGAGAGGACTGAGGTAATCCAAGGGAGAATATACACACACCAGTGTCTCCTGGTGCCAGCAGCCAGCCCCTGGGAGGTGGCCCCAGACACATGGCAGGGTTGGTGCTCAGTCCTTCCATGTGGGCATGGGGGATGGGGAGTCTTTGCCCAGGAAAACCATCAGAAATGAAATTTAATTAGAAGAGACAGAAGAGGCTACATTGTCTCATGCGGACATGACCAGGCTCAAGAACTGACAGGTCCCTGCTGAAACCCCACCATGAGCCTTTTATCTTCTTTCCATTTTGTTTTCCATTTGTTTTCCCACTCATGTCTCCATTAGTGCCTTTGGTCCTTCACTCAAATATCTTGCATGTGTCTGCAATCCTTCTAGAAATATCCCATGATAAGTTTTACTTATCATGCCCTTTTTTTTTTTTTTTATCTTTACTTATTACATCATTATATTCTTGTGTGATTGCATTTAGGAAACTCAGTTTAATACAGATAACATCAGACAGCAGAGCAGAAGTAATAAGCTGGTTTATCCTCTAGGAAACAAGGAAAATACAACAAATAATATTTTCTGTAACATCGAAAGAAAATATTCAAAGTGCAACATACAGCTAATAAAATAACCAAAATGAATTAGAGAAAAGCATCCCATTCCATTTTCCTTATAAAAATGTGTGCACTACCTCTATGAGTTTAATAATATGCTAATTCCTTGAAGTAAGTTTAAGCAGAGATATATTATTATTATCTTATCTTTACTTATCATGTCCTTATCTTTTCACTTACCAGTCCCAAAATACTTTTTCCCATCCTCCTTTAACATGCTCTTCACCCTGTTAGTCAATAATATGAAGCCTGCAAGACATATTGGGGAGAATTTCTTCGGCTTTTTCCTCTGGGTAAGTTTCAAAGGCAGACACAGAACTAGTCATTCTCTGTCAACAGTCGCAAGAGTAGCCAAGTTAGAGTGCTCTGTTTGCACATCTCAGGTTATCAGGGGTTACTCTTACTTCCTTGGCTTCTCCAGATTTCTGTGAGTACAGGTACAGGAGGTACAGAGGAAATGGGATGCTCTCCTGGTCCGTGGGGAAAGAAATAGATGGACGTATCATGGGGTTTTTGTATTGATGCCTGTTTCAGTCATGACAGGGTCAGCATCTACCTACCACATCCTATCAAAGACAACAGACTGCTCAGTGTACCTAAATAGGGTCTTACCTGCCTAAAGTAAGCACTCCATGTCAGATAAATTGTCAGTGCCAAGGAAAGCAGTCCTCCTACAGCAAGTGCCCAAGTTCTCTTGGTGGGAATGGGACAGGGACACATCTTTGATGGCATTGAGGGAATGCTCTTCCACCTATGCAAGATCGAAGACACTAAACACAGTTTAACATTCAGCAAAGGAATGATAAACACAGCAGGAAATTAATGAGATGCTGCAGACTCCTCATTCATTTAAACAATATCTATGAATTAATATTTTGCTACCAGTAGATGAAAACCTATGTTTTTCCTACATTTTGTAGACCTTGATATTTTGTCTTTCTTTTGTGTATGATTTTGCTACATATCTCATTTAGTTTGTATAAAATACTATTCTGTTGTGCATAAATTGCTGTGTTCCTATATCTTGGAAGAATATGCCTACTCTGAATAAATTTATGTACCAAAATACCATAAATCTTCCAAGCACTCTAGTGGGCTTAGTAATCAGTAAATCAGGAGAAATGAAACTGAAAAATAAATGCAGTTCAGAGTATTAATGATTTAACAGGTTTTTACAGGAAGCTTAGAGAACCAGTAATGAATGTTTGCAGAATGCCAAGGAAGGTATGTTAGGCAGTAAATGCAGATCTTAAAATGGTATGGGTCATGAAGATAAGGAGTTTGAATCTGTAGGAACACATCTACCTACATAATGAAAAAATATATTTTTGGTATTTGCACCATGCCATTTTTGACTGGGTAGTAAATTCCATCCAATTACATTTTAAAATATCTGGTGGGTTTTTGATCAGTCAGGGAATTTGACATGATATTGTGCAATTGGTGTGAGTGTATGGGTCTAGATCCACAATAGGACATCATTATCCTGTTGTGTGATTGCATTTAGGAAAGTCAGTTTAATACAGATAACATCAGACAGCAGAACAGAAGTAATAAGCTGGTTTGTCCTCTAGGAAACAAAGAAAATACAACAAATAATATTTGCTGTAACATCGAAAGAAAATATTCAAAGTGCAACATACAGCTAATAATATAAACAAAAGAATTAAAGAATAGTATCTCATTCCATTTTCCTTATACAAATGTGTGCATTACCTCTGTGAGATGAATAATATGCTAATTCCTTGAAATAAGCGGAAACCTAGAAAACAAATACAAAGAAAATATGAAAACACAAATTCTGCTGTTGGTAACAGAGCTGCAAATGTGCAAACCACTGAAATAGATTTGTGATACAGAGGATTTATGTAAGCAGGCTAAAAACAGAACGCACATGAAAACTTTACAAAAAAGATAAGCATTACTTTCAGACTTAAAGGGGTTTAAACCTCATGGGAAATTGTGCAGTTGAAGCATTAAGATCAAACTGAATGTTGGAAAATAGTGATTTTCATTTTCAAAATACTTTAAAAAACCCATCTTAAAATATTACAAAAATATTTTTCTCTCTTTTTCTTTTCCCCCACTGCCCTTCTTTTCACATCTTCTAAATGCAATATAGACCTACTTTAATGAAATGCCAAGGCTCCCTGATTTGATGTACTAGTTAGCTCACCGCCAGCTTGGTCAAACTGCATTAAACAATACAGACAAGAGAGTCACAGTAGATTTCAGCCACAGAATGAAGATAAATGGGTTGGTGCATTTGAGAAGGAAGCTCCTGTGGGATGTGAATGTGAAAAGCACTGGTAATAAGCATGTGGTCAATATAAAAAATGATGGCAAATACATCTTCATGCTAGCTTTCTTAAGGACACATTATATGGGCTGCATGATATTGGACCAAGTGGAAACATATAATTCTAAAGAAAGTGAGTTATCTAAATCTATACTTTCCAGAGACAGAAAATCATAATGCTATACCTTTATATAAATGAATACTAAATCAAGCACAATTATACAACTGGGAGAAAATCCACTACTGTTTTTGGTTTTATTCATGGAGCTACATAAAACGCTAATAATATACCAGACTCTGCAACAGCTGCCATGTGCATGAACACAGGTTCTTTGTTACAATTGGAGAACATGCTTATTTAATATTCTCTTTATACCTATTTCTATTGCAAATTGTAAAGTGAGAGTAGGAAAATGAAGAATTAATTTGCATTTCTATTAGAATTTTCACATACCAAGGTTTGCTTCGGCTTCTTGTGAGGGATTTTTTTTTTTTAAGAATATACCTTAGAATTTAAGATCCTGTAAGGAAATGCTGTGTAACATGAATTATGTTTGTGCATATAAAGCTACACTATGCAGTTCAACTTGCAAGATGTCAAAACTGCTGGAAATATTTTTAGAAGTTAATACTTCTAATTTCTGCCCATGGATCATGGACAGTCTCCTGTAACTTCTAAATTATCCCTCCTTTATCAATAAAACTGGTTTTCTTTTGCATTAGTTTAAGCCATGACAGAGTACATCACTGCTCATCGAGTTCTTGTGTTTATATTATAATGCATTTATTATTTAAATAGATTATATAAAATAAATACTTTCTTGAAAAAGGGTTGTATGAATAGGATAAAACACTTTTTTTTTTTTTTTTTTGCCTATATTGGAGAAAAATATCTTGAGTGCAATTTTGTGAAAGGAGTATAATGAATTTCAGAACGGTTTTCCTTGAAATAAAATCTTAATTAAGTGCATAGAAACATATATCTACAATGTATCTTGCACTGTATCACAGAAAATATAATTTCGTAGGCCAGGTAAATTTATGTATATTGTGGAGTTCTTTCCCTTATTCAGTCATTTGTTGGTTTTGAATACCATAATTTCTTTTTATTTTAGTAACATATTTTTAAAACTGGGGTTTTTTTATTTTCAGATCAAACCATGACACTTGGAAAGATCTGTCAGATAACCCTATAGATATTTCTTTTCCTGATCTATCAAGGGTTCTGCAAATAGAAAGTGTTAGCACAGTTTCCAGAATAGTTATTGTAGGTCAGGTCATGTTTCAAAAAGTACATCATTGCCAGAAAAAGATTAGGACTGGACTTGGATTCTAAAAGAAATTTTTTAAAAGCTGTTTAGAAGAGATGAACCTCACAGAGACATACAGTATGTGATTGCCATCATAAATTTCATTTTTCCATACTCTTAACACCATATTCTGACATTCATATTAAGCCACTATTAATTTACAACGTGATTGTCTGAAATTTGGAAATAAGCTGGTGCACCAAGCTCAACAACTGACCAATTATTTCCAGTTTGCTGACATTCAAATTACTGTTTGGCAGCATCTCTGGAAGATTAATAACTGCATTTAGGCATGGCAGTATTAATTCTGTAATCTGCAACTGACATGCTGTATCAAAGAACTGATATTTTCTTTAATCATTGGAAGTGTCCAGAGAATAACTGCTAGGTCACTTTTCACACATGTATTCTTCCATATCTCATCCAGTCTAATTTAGAGTTGGTTCAAAGTTGCTGTCAGAGCAATGCTTTTACTAATTCCTGCATTAGTTATGTTTGTTTCTTATGAAAATATAATGCCAAGTCTAAGAAAAGGACTAAAGATTTTAAAGGCAGATTTAGATCTCTCTAACCTCTCATTAATTATGAATTATGAACTTCTATCCCTCTGCCTTCTCAAATTCTGATACTACATTTTTTTTGGCCTTGGGTCTGAAAAGCTATTTTATAATGTGTTTATTATTGCCATGATTCTGTAGTATTTCAACTCTATTTCAGATTTATGTATCTGAAATACTTACTTGCAATTGTCCCCATTTTCCATAATTCTAGAATATATTTGGTACACATTTTAAAGGCTGATGTTCACATGCAATATTTAGCATGTACAGATGCTTTAAAAAATCTGGAGACTTTTTCTCTGATTTTAGTGATTCTAACCTCTTGTTGTAACCTCCTTTCCTATATATTGTTTATTTGTATGTTTACTCTTTTGTCAGATGTTATATAAACTTCTGGAGTGGTCTTTCTTGATCTTTTTCTCTCTTGCAGTAAGCACAGGAAGCACAGATACCAGCATCAAGCCCAGCACTGAAACACAACACAAGTGGAAGTGTTCATTGTGACAGAAAGTTTTCTCTCCTCCTGCATGATATTTCCACTCCAACAAAACCAAAAGCTACTGCTTCTCATCAGTGTATAATCAGGCCATCTTCTGAAATATTTTTGCCATGTAAAAATTAATGAAAACTTCTCTTGTCTGACAATAACAAAGAAAATTAAACGAGACTGAAGAAAGTGAAGTTTGCATTCTTGCTCT
Organism: Todiramphus chloris collaris; assembly: GCA_025345505.1. Taxonomy (NCBI): domain Eukaryota; kingdom Metazoa; phylum Chordata; class Aves; order Coraciiformes; family Alcedinidae; genus Todiramphus; species Todiramphus chloris. Next base: position 647,825 of record JANVCC010000067.1, on the reverse strand, counting down.
CACTACTACTACGAAGTATATAAGTATAATCCTTGGTGTCTCCACTGTAGCTTCTTATCACATAGGCACTGATATTAAATTTGCACAGGAACAATATAAATAATAAATTGTGACTAACCCTTAAAAAGCTTTAAGTGAACCTGTGTGAACTTCATCAGATTCAACAAGGCCAAGTGCAAGATCCTGCACATGGATCGGGGCAATCTTTGGTGTCAATACAGGCTGGAGGATGAAGTGATTTAATGTAACCTGGTGGAGAAAGACTTGGGGGTGCTGGCAGATGAATAGCTGTCCATGAGTTGGCCATGTGTGCTCGTAATCCAGAAAGCCAACTGTATGCTGGGCTGCATCAAAAGAAGCATGGCTAGCAGGTCAAGAGGCATGATTCTGACACTCTGTTCTGCTGTTGTGAGCCCCCCACCTGGAGTACTGCATTCAGCTTTGGAGTCCTCAGAGCGAGAAAGACACAAAGCTGTTGTTGGGAGTGAGTGAGCAGCTGGGTGGGGATGAGATGCTCATCATGGTTAAACAACAACCATCCATTTTACTATTTAGCAGTTCATATAATATTTGCCAGTGACAAATTTAAATGTAAAACTTACTTTCTGTTTTTATTTTCTATATGGTGAGCTGTAAAACATGTTTGAATATGCAAGAATTTAAGGACATGTAACAATGACAGACATAATTCTATATCCTGCTAAATCAAATGAAGCACATGCATCTATTTCATGTTTTTATAGCATATAAATCATTGTGAAAGAGTTTAGAAAAGTTCTTTTGAATGTGTTGTTAAAAGTACATTGAAACCCCTATATTTCAGTTTCCTGACCCTTTCCAATTGAAATATTCTATTCTTCTGTGTACTTTTACAAGAAATCACAAAGTACTATTGTTTGTATCAGTCTGTGAGATTCAGTTTAGGGAATGGTATTGCAAAAAAATATTCATTGTGGGTTGTTTTTTTTTTTTTTTTTTTTTTTTTTTTTTTTTTTTT